>SJYC01024499.1:0-100664 GCA_006408675.1 Madoqua kirkii | reverse complement strand
GGTGGGGACAGACAGACCCCCGGCTCTGCACGCGGAGACAAACGGACGCGGGGTATCGTGCAGGCAGGCGCACAGTGCCGCGCGTGGCATTAGCCGCCAGGTGCACTGGCGGGAGACCTGCGGGGCGGGGCCGTGGTCCCGCCCTCCCAGTGGAGGGGCTGGCACGGGCACCCCCAACCGCGAGGAACCCACCCGCCAAGCGGCGAGCACAGAGCGGGGCGCCCAGACACCCGCAGGCTCGGGGCGGGGCTCGGAAGGGCCGCAGGGGGCGGAAGCCCCAGCCCGCGCTGTGCCAGTGAGCCGAACCCAGGGCACACGGAGCTTCTCGGATTTCTGCACCAACCCGGTGTTCAGGGCGAAGGGTCTCCGGGAGGTCCCCGAGACCCCACAAGGGCGGGGAGGGCGCTGGTAGTGCCAAGCAAGGGGGCGAAGTGGACCTCCCAGGCTCTAATCGGATCAGGCCTAATCCGTCTGCAGCCAAAGCCCCAGACCTCGCACAGCCAGGCCCGCCGGAACGCATCCTGGGGGCAGGGGGCAAGAACTTCCCTCCTCAAGGCAGCCTAGGGTGCGGCGTGTAATCCCGGTTCCTTGTTCCCTCTCCAAGATACATCGCTCCGCATTCTTCCCGGGCCACCAAAGCTCAGGTTTGTGGGTAGTCCCGGCGCTTGGTCGCTCGAGCAGTCGAGTCCGACTCTTTGGACCTCAATGGACTGTAGCCCGCCAGGCTCCTCTCCATGGAGACTCTCTGGGCAAGAATACTGGAATGGGTTTACCATGTCCTCTTCTAGGGAATCTTCCCAACCCAGGGATCGATCCCGCATTGCAGGCAGATTCTTTACTATTTGAGCCACCAGGGAAGCCCAGGAAGATTGGAGTTGGTAGCCTATCCCTTCTTTAGGGGATCTTCCTAACTCAGAAATCATCGAACCAAGGTCTCCTGCATCGCAGGCAGATTCTTTACCAGCTGAACTACCTATCCCTAAGAGACTAGATCACAGTCTAGGGAAAGGCCTATGCCAGGCCAGGTGTTACAGTCCTAAGCCTAGGTCTTGTCCTAAGCCTACTCTGCGGTACAGAGCCACTCATCTCCAGATCCCTTCTTGGTGATGGGAATCGCAGCCTAGTCACCTACTTTGTCCACCAAACCGACTGTCTGCCTTTTGACCTATTAACCCTAATGATGATATTTAAGGTCACTGCCAGAGATGTGGGAACTCTGATATTTGAGACTCCCATTTCTGTCACTTGGTACCCATATAACTGACCAAGAACTGTCACTAGTACATGTCTCTGGATGGGGTTGGCTTGATTCAAAGCCTGTTTCTTTCACTGGAACTAGATCTACTTGCTCGTCCTGGTTGGTCCCTCCTCTCCCCATCTACCTGGCAAATTCTTTAATCCAGAAAGCTCACTTCCCATAACCTTCCCATCCAGGAAGCCTTTTGTCTGGCCCGAGTAGTTAGATACTTTTGCCCTGATCTCATTGTCTGTCTCCAATAATTCCCTACTAGACTGCAAGACACTTGGGAGGGCAACAGGTGCAGCTGCTTAAGGAGGGTAGGCGGCATAAATGAACGGATGGCAACCATCTTAGTCCCACCATACAACTGTGGGTCTAGAAGGGGCTGCTGTGCTAAAGCTCTTTTCATGGCTTCATATTGCCTCTGGGGACAGCATATAGCAGTTTGAAATACAGCTTTCTCTGAGCAGAGGGCCAGGCAGAGGTTTGCACTTGCCTGTAGCCAGAAAGGTACTAATGGACCTGCCGCCACCTCTTCTTTCCTGTAGCTTTTCTCTGCATCTTTTTGTTTTAGGCCTTACATACAAGGCCTGTGTGTTGCTGTGTCTCCTTGAGTCTTGAGTAGGGTTGTCAAGGTGGAGGACCTTGGACATGCACACCTCCTCCTTCCTGAGGCCAGTCTGTGGGAAGGAGGCCTCACAGATGGGTCCTTTGGTGCCTAGAGCATGACAATTACTCCTGTGTTTTTCACAAGAAAGGTCTGGGTGGGGGCTCTTTCCACACCCCTCTGAGTTAAAGCTCTACCTACTCCAGTTAATATTTCCTGTCATATATTCTGTTAACACTTAAATATATCTTTTTAAATTCAATTTTTAATTTATGTAAAACAAGCATATGGTATAAAATATGAAATATCTCCTTCCTCACTGACCTTCCTCCCTTCTCTGGAGACAACATTCTATTACTACTTTCTTCATTTGGGGATTTTATATCAACTATTATCAGTTTCATCCTGATCCTCTCCAGATCTCACCAGCAATTTGAGAACTAAGCACAGCACACCTGGTTAGGTGATACCTCCATAAGCCAGAAGCTCAAGACAGTGACCTTGGGAGAGTCAGTATCCTGTCTCATATATGTGAAATTAATAACCCATAGAGTGTCATATGAATGTGGTTATTTTTTTCTGGGCACAGTGTGAGGGTAGACTATAAAAGAGAAGCAAGAATATGTAGAAATTGGAGAGTGTTTACACTCCATTTCCCCACATTCAAGTCTCCTGGATTTGGGCATCAGGGATGTTTGAGGCTATGGCTTCTGCATGCCTCTGAAGTTCCCATTGGGTTTGGCAGAACCAAGGAAGGCATGAAGCCCACTGCCATGGATACAGCCTGCTACTCTGTGCACAGAGGGCCCCTAACAAAGCCAGGGCATACTTGCTCCTGTTGCTGTGGCTAGGGCATATTTCAGTCAGAACAGGAAGCAGCACAGTTCCTGGCTTTAAGTCCTCAGTAGTAACCAGTAACATTTTCCTGAGGTTTTAGTTTTCCAAGTGCTCTAATTTGTCTTACTCTTCACAACCATACTACTATTCTACTGGTCACTTTACATGCTTCCAAATGGACAGAGATCATGCTAATAAACTGCTAAGACCAGGACTTGTACTAACATTTTGATTTCAAATCTTTCCATTATATTATGGAGGCTTTTCATTCTTGCTTAATTTCAGAAGAGTAATCAGGATGCAGAGGTAGGGCCTCACTTGGCAGAATGGAACCCCAGCCTCTCCCCCTGCCCCGCTGGGTGTTTTAAGTTGATGCATGAGGTCTTCCCTGGTAGTCCAGTGGTTAACACTCCATGCTTCCAATGCAGGGGTCGCAGGTTCAACCCCTGGTTGGGGAAATAAGATCCCACATGCTGCACTGCATGGCCAAAACTTAAAGGAAACAAACAAACAAACAAAGCTGAATTTTTTTTTTTAAAGAGTTGATGTTATGTTCTCTTAACAGGGTATAACACGGCTGTCCAGACTCACCTCCTGGATCAGCCAGAAAGGGACATCTAGCATGGCCTCTCCCCTGCTCTCCAATGCTCAAGAGTAGACACACCTGGTTCTGGGCTAGTCAGCTCTGTGACATTTTTGGTGATGAGCTGCTGGGAATGATCCTTCTTGTACCATTACCAGGAAGATGCAAAGAGCCAAAAGGCAGGGGTCTGAGTTCTTTGTACTGACCACCACCTCCTCACTACCGGAAGCTCGGCATTCTCACTTTGCACAAGTGCAATCATCTTAGAAATGCACAAGTGAAATTATCTTAGAAAAAGACATTACAACTTGGAGGTGGCCATCCTGTTTGGAAGTGGGGCTGCCCTGAACTTCATTACCTCAAAGCCACATCAGTTAGGAGAAAGGCACATTGCACATGCCAACACAGCTTCTGATGTGGAGCAGCCAGGCTTGCCTAAGAGTCCTGCTGCCTCAGCAGGCAACCTAAGTGCTGCTAGAGAACCCCACAGCTCCTGCAGGGTAACTGGAACAAGGAATGCCAGTCAACTTGGATGGCATGGGAGATCCATCACTGTCAGTGACAACAAACCAAAGAAATCAGGAGCTCCACCCACTTCCAAAGCCCTTGGGGACCACCTGACAGTGGTGTCAGTTCAGTTCAGTTGCTCGGTCATGTCCGACTCTTTGCGACCCCATGAATCGCAGCACGCCAGGCCTCCCTGTTCATCACCATCTCTCGGAGTTCACTCAGACTCACGTCCATTGAGTCTGTGATGCCATCCAGCCATTTCATCCTTGGTCGTCCCCTTCCCCTCCTGCCCCCAATCCTTCCCAGCATCAGAGTTTTCTCCAATGAGTCAACTCTTCACATGAGGTGGCCAAAGTACTGGAGTTTCAGCTTTAGTATCATTCCCTCCAAAGAAATCCCAGGGCTGATCTTCAGAATGGCTTGGTTGGAGCTCCTTGCAGTCCAAGGGACTCTCAAGAGTCTTCTCCAACACCACAGTTCAAAAGCATCAATTCTTTGGCGCTCAGCCTTCTTCACAGTCCAACTCTCACATCCATTAGCCTTGACTAGACGGACCTTAGTCGGCCAAGTAATGTCTCTGCTTTTGAATATACTATCTAGGTTGGTCATAACTTTTCAATTTCATGGCTGCAGTCACCATCTGCAGTGATTTTGGAGCCCCCCAAAATAAAGTCTGACACTGTTTCCACTGTTTCCCCATCTATTTACCATAAAGTGATGGGACCGGATGCCATGATCTTCGTTTTCTGAATGCTGAGTTTTAAGCCAACTTTTTTACTCCTCTTTCATCAAGAGGCTTTTTAGCTCCTCTTCACTTTCTGCCATAAGGGTGGTATCATCTGCATATATGAGGTTATTGATATTTCTCCTGGCAATCTTGATTCCAGCTTGTGTTTCTTCCAGTCCAGCGTTTCTCATGATGTACTCTGCATATGTTAAATAAGGGTGACAATATACAGCCTTGACTGGTTCCTATTTGGAACCAGTCTGTTGTTCCATGTCCAGTTCTAACTGTTGCTTCCTGACCTGCATACAGATTTCTCAAGAGGCAGGTCAGGTGGTCTAGTAATCCCATCTCTTTCAGAGTTTTCCACAGTTTATTGTGATCCACAGTCAAAAGGCTTTGGCATAAATAAAGCAGAAATAGATGGTTTTGTGGAACTCTTGCTTTTTCCATGATCCAGCAGATGTTGGCAATTTGACTTCTAGTTCCTCTGCCTTTTCTAAAACCAGCTTGAACATCAGGGAGTTCACGGTTCACGTACTGCTGAAGCCTGACTTGGAGAATTTTGAGCATTACTTTACTAGCATGTGAGATGAGTGCAGTTCGGTGGTAGTGCAATTGGGTGGTAGTTTGAACATTCTTTGGCATTGCCTTTCTTTGGGATTGGAATGAAAACTGACCTTTTCCAGTCCTGTGGCCACTGCTGAGTTTTCCAAATTTGCTGGCATATTGAGTGCAGCACTTTCACAGCATCATCTTTCAGGATTTGAAACAGCTCCACTGGAATTCCATCACCTCCACTAGCTTTGCGTCACTGTACTGTATTAGGCATGGTGATTCTGCTGAGACCCACAAAGGCTGTACCTTAAGAGTATGTGGTGGTATAAGGTGGCTGCCAGCAACCAGGCACCTGGCTGATCCACATGGGTTTGTAAGGGCCTGGAAAGGCCTCTGGAGGCAGAAAGGAGTAAAGATGGCTCCAGTTCTACAGGGCGAGTCAGGAACAAGATGGGCGGCACACAAGTTTCTCTGCCGCTGGTGTCCTGAGAGCTGGAATAGGGAAGGGTGGCCCGAGAGAGGTAGCTATGATTGATTCAGTAAACTGTTTTGGCTGATTCTTCAGACTCTCTCTTCTTCTACCCTTTTAGTCACCCTCTGAGAATTGAAGGTCAACCTTCAGTTTACCAAACCTTGAAGGGCAGAAATCATGAAGAACATTTAATTCACAGACGATGTATATTATCCCCTAAGAAACAACTTATTATACAGTTCCTTTTTGCTTTGTGGACACCTGGCACTATAGAACCTCTGGACGGTCTGGTATTCCCCAGACCATATACATTATCCCCATTTTTTCCTACAAAAACCTGACCTAGAGTGCAGGGGTCTTGCCTTACCTTATTCATAATTATGACTGTATGCAGGTTCTAGTGCCTGCTACACAATAGGCTCTCAAATGTTTGTGAGACTAATGGGCTCACAGAGTGACTCAGAAACTGCAGAGAGCTTGCTTTATCATACAACTTTCTTAACCAGCAATCCTCAAAGGGTGGTACCAAGATCCATCAGAGTTCCCTGAGAAATCTGTTAAAAAGGCACAATTTCAGAACGGACCCCAGAAAGACCTGCTGAATCAGCAGCTTTGAGGATGGGGCCCAGAAGCTTGTATGTTAACAAAGTTGTAGATGTTCCTGATCTGTACCAAAATTGGAAAAACTGCTGTTCTCAGTTGTATTTGGGGGTCGGGGGAGGGTGGTTATTCCACAGAAAGGATTTGAAGAACCTGTGGAAACTTAGTGTGTTCTAAAAAGAATTCACACTCAGGTTGATAGACCAGTCTTTCATCTGAATCAAGGATTAACGTCCCTCATCACCCCATGGGACTTCCCTCGTGGCTCAGGAGGTAAAGCGTCTGCCTGCAGTGCGGGAGACAAGGGTTCGATCTCTGGGTTGGGGGGATCCCATGGAGAAGGAAATGGCAATCTACTCCAGTACTATGGCCTGGAAAATCCCATGGACGAGGAGCCTGGTAGGCTACAGTCCATGGGGTTGCAGAGAGTTGGACACGACTGTGCCACTTCACTTACTCACTCACTCATTAACCCCTGAGAGAAGTGGACGAGTCCTGCAAGACCCAGCTGGTTCCAGCACTCTTCACTGGAGGGAAGGGTTGAGTAGGTCAGAAAGCACAGCACAATCAGCTAACATACTTTCACGAAGGACCAAGTGTACACTTCCTGGGAGACAAAGAATTCGCATCTTTTGCTTCAATGGGTTCACAAGCATCTTGAAAGCACTGTTTCTGTTTTTTGTGCAGGACCTGCACCTGTGGGTGCTCAAGGGCTGGCCATGAGAATGTGCCAGAGTTCACAGAATCATCAGCCCTCAGTGCCTGCCTCTGACTCGGGGATGTCTAAACTGCGACCTGACCAACATTCTCTAGTGCACCAAGCAGAACTACCACTCTGCTGGAGGTGCCAGGATGCTGGCCATCTTTCCTGAATAACATCCACTCATCTCTCCAGTTTGACCACGGAAATCAACAATGCACCAGGAACACTCAACCAGACATTCCTTAAGCCTCATGAAGGTGAGAAGGTGGTCAGTCAGTCAGGAAACTCAAGCCACTGAACTTTAACTAATGACCAAGAGGTGAGGCTGAATGCTGAGATTCCTCCTAGGATACATGAAGAAACTGGTGTATGAACGCAGAGAATGGGAGCAGAATCCAGAAATGATGTTCCATTTATTCACTGAAAAAGAGGGAGATTAGGCCTTCTTGATCAATTTCTTCCAGTCTCCCCAAACTCCCTCCTTTCACTTTTCCAAAATAACACACTGAGAAACATTTTTGTACAAAAACCACGTATTATTCCCCCCCTCACAAAATCGGGTGGCTGTATTACAGGAACAAAACCAGATCAAAGACATAAAAAGAAAAAGTCACCACTTATACTGAAACACAACAGTGTTAAGAATTCAGGTATTCTGTAGAATTATTACCAGCATAGTTAAAATATTTCCACCTGGATCTTTTAAATTTGAAAGTGATCACATTAAAGACCTGAGGTTGCAAGAGACCACAGTATGAACCAGAATTCCATCTTCCTTAAAGACCTCTCATCTTCTTTAAAGACCTCAGTGGAAAAGGTATTTGGAATGAGTTTCCTTTGGGAAAGACTGGCGGGAAAATACAGAAAACCCTGGCCATTGTCAAAAGGCACTGGGGTCTTTTTGGAGTCGAAAGCAATGGAATTAAACTCCAGTAGGAACAAGCTCATTTCCACTCCAACAGTCTGGAATAAACTCACAGAAAGAACAAGGTCTCCTTGGTTCCAGTACTCTGATGGTGACCAGGGCCACCTGGTTAGAGGTAACACCTGAGGGTTTGAAAGGCAAATCTTAATTGTGGTTTGATTTTTTTTTTTTTTTTTTTCTTTCTGATATTAAGGAAAAAGGTTCTAAGGTGTTTTATAAACACCTTCCCACACCCTCACACATGTAAAGCTTTATAGAATATATAGAAAAGATATCCAAAAGATGTTCCACTTTGCATTCTAAAGGAAACTGCCACTTGAGAATGTGAAGGGGCCAGGTGCTTCGGAAACCAAGCTCAACCCAAAACACCGTTTCCCCACCCATGGAAGGATAGAGGAGAGGAAAAACAGACAAGAAGAGAAAACCAAGAGCTCTCAAGTCACTCATCAGCAGGGGTAGAAATGGGCTCATATTAAGGCATTTTTGTGGCTCTTCCTCTGGAATGGCATTCCACTCTCCCAGCCCGAGCACCCCACCCTCAAACCATGATGCTTTGATTGCCAAGTGAGTTCCCTGGTACCCATAGCATCTCCTTGACAACCAACCATGTGACAGATGGAATGTGAGATCTCAGACAGGGAAGGGAGAAGGTATGAGAGGCTGTTGGTCTTGCCCCACTTCTCCAATCCCACCCCAAACCTAAAGTACCGCTTCACTAAATCCCACTCACCCTGACTACTTCAAGAGGTAGTTTGGGGACCTGTAACCCCAGCCAACCTAACCAAGTCCATGAGCTAAACTCAGCACTATCTATTTTTTTTTTTTAAGTTTTTTCTTTCTTGTAAAGACGGAGAAAAGAGAATGCACACAAAGCAGTGAACAGTGGGCTAGATTCACTGGATGACCATTGCCCAAGACCCCCAGAACGTTCCTGGTGGGAAAGTTCCCTAGACTTAGGGAACTCAGGAATGCCTCCCAAATCGCAGCCCTCAAAGCCCACTGCTTACACTTCTGACAGAAACAAAATGCCCACCCCCTCCCCTAGCAATCAAACAAACCGTCTGCATAGAAAACCAGAACCAGTGGGCCCAGGCAAGGAGTGGATCTCTTCTAAAGCTTGTGCTCTCCCCTACCAGGGATGAAAGGGGGTGTTCTGCCAGGCAGGCTGGAGGCTCTCATAGTCCTCACTAAGGATAACATCAGGAGGGGTCCTTTGCCCCATCTCTTTTAATTTTGGTGCATCCATGTGTGGCAAAAGTCTCATGAAACTTCACCATCAGCACCATTCTTAGCTCAGGTAAGCAGAATAAGGTCACTTACAATGCCTTAAGGTTTGTCCCCTCTGGCTATCCCCTCTGCCCATCACTATTTTTTGGTTCCTATTAACTTAGGATGCTCTCCTTTAAAGCAATAATGACCAAAAGGAAAAAAAAGAAAAGTGATAATGATTATAAAGCATTATCCATACAAGCATAAGACAAAGCAAAAACAGAACAAAACTGCAGGAGAGCAAAAAATGATACAGACATAGACTAAAAACGTTGACAAGACCTGCAGATACACTGTCAGCATACCCCACAGCAGGTCAGGGAGATGCCAGGTATTTTAGGGTGACCAGGGCACACTGGCACCACAGGCTTCCCCCTTGAGTGCCGGAGAACACAGCAGGTGTCAGAGTACGGAGGGGGGGTGGCAAGAGGAATGGGGAAAATTCAGGGGGCGTGCTTGGGGCTGTGAGAAGAAAACTCCTGAAAGAAACCCAAGGAAGCGGAGGAACACAAGTCTTGTCATCCCCACTCCAGCTGGGAGCACTGGGCGTGGACTTCCCCTGTGTCTTTCGGGCTAGGGTGCAGCTGAGGCTGGTGGGCCAGGAGCGGGAGGCGGAGGGCCTCCGTCCGCAGGTGCTGGAGGTGGTGGCTGCTGCTGCGGCGGAGGGGGATCTGCAAACACATCCAAAAGGAACTTGTCATTGCCGGAAACACAAGGGGCCTGGGCAAGAGCCCATGCAGAGAAACAGACTTAAGAAGGAAGTTTCTTTATGGCCTGTGAGGCACGGCTGCCGCTGTGGGCTGCATGGGATGGTCCACCTGAACCTCCAGGTCACTGCTCATGTGGCTCCCCTGACCCGCAAGGCTCGGGGGGAGAGGTGTCTGAGTCCGCCCCACTCTCAATCCCTCCAGACCTTTGCAGAACTTAATTACATTTTGATTTTATCATTATCTTAATGGTTCTCACTGCTAATTCTGTCTCTTCAATTAAATAAGTTCCTTCCTGGACAAGTTCTTTGCTTTCTCTCAGAGTGCCTAGCCTAGCTGGGCACAAAACTGCCTATCAGAAACTGCTGGCTCTTATGAACTGTCTCCACCAGGGTCACAGAGATGATCTGAGACAGTGGCCAACAAGCTGGATAGCCTGGGGAGGCCCCGCAACTCCTGAACTGTAGTCTCTGGATTTTTCGTCAAAACTAGGTCAGGTCCTGAAGGGAACAATTAGGAAAGAAGCTCTTTCCTATTTCTACTTTGGCTGCTTTAGTGTACAAAGCAACCACAGAGATAATTCAATCCAGGGTTTTAAAAACTTCTAGATTTTGCCAGGGATGAAAACGAATGAAACAATTAAAGCACCTCCTTGCTTACCAGCTGATTCATCCAACCTTCCCCTCAGGAAGTGTCCACCCAATTGCTAAGGCTCTTCAAAGCGTTTTGAAGCCCACTGATTTACTCCCTAGTGTCACCTTTCAGGGGAGCGAAGTAAGGCCTGAAGAGGGAAATGACTCGCCTGATGAGGCCTGCCCAATGCCCTGAAGCCAAATCAGCAGCTCAGGACCCCTGAAATTCATCTGGGGCAGGAAGTGATGGGGAGCACCCCAAGCATTCCACACCCTCAAGGTATTGTACTGAGGGCCCTTCAGGATGAAATCGCGTATATAAATCAGGTGTTATCAGCAGGACAGGACAGTGGTAAACACCAATGACATTATGTTTGCAACGGGGATGGCAGCGTGGTCAACCCTCCCAGTCAGCCAGCACATTTTTACATTGCCTGTGGGGCAGTAAGGCTAGGAAAAGAGGTACGCACTAGACTATGATCTCTGATCCTTGACTTAACCGAGATCGCTTTTCTTTTTAAAAAAATATTTTTATTTATTTGGTTGTACCCGGTGTTAGTTGTAGCATGCAGGATCATTAGTTGCAGCATGTGGGATCTAGATCCCTGACCAGGGATCAAACCCGGGCCCCGTGCATTGGGAGTGCAATATTAGCCACTGGATCACCAAGGAAGTCCCTCGTTTCTCAACTGTGATCCTGTATTGACCTGGCTCAACTGCTGTCTTTCTTCTGTGCACCTAACTCTGTCCTTGTTCCTAGGGGTCCAGTGAGAGAGGAGATGCACCTGTGTTGATGGCACTTGTCTCCTGGCCCTAGGAAGTCTCCCAGAGAACTACAGTGAGCTCAAGTCACTTCATAGCCTTGTGTAACTTACGGTAAGTCCTACACTACTATCCACTTCTTCATGTTTTATTTTCCCAACTAAAGCTCCTGGAGGCCAGGAATTCCTCTGCATCCTAGCTCTCTGTATTGTATTATAAATTCATTATTATTACTTTATGTTTTTGTATTATAAATAACATTATCATTTTATTATAAGCTGTATTATTATAAACAAACAGGGGCTGACTCCACCTCATGAGGACCCAGGTCCTCCTCTAAAAGGACCTGGGATCACAAATGTGGTGGGATACATGGCCACTGCATTTTGGAATCATTACCATGGTCCACAGGAGTAAGAGGGCAGGCCAGGCTCTTATGCACCCCTTTGGAGGCCAGAGTTGGAGCAGAACAAGGGCTACATGGCAAAACTGAGCTGGTTTTGTACTCACTGCCACAGACACTGTTCAGCAGCATATGTGCTCGCTCGATGGAGCCTGCTAAGACTTAAAACTCCTTCTCAACACAGCCCTGAATACTCCTTTCTAAGTCTAAGCAGCCACTACCAATATATTGGACAAAGACTTATTATTCTTGCCCTAAACCAGACCCTATTCTTTACACCTACCCTTTTAAATACTGAATCCATAAAAGGCTCCTGTAGAGAAAATAACTACCAGTAGTTCTGTGTATCTACTCAGATTCAAATCAGACAGGCTCACACAGGCACGGGTGAGGCGTGCGCTTGGCTTCGCCAGAACCCTTGGTGTCACGAATGCATCCACGAAGGCTGTGGCATAGGAGCCCGACTAACTGGGAGCACTCTGCGCTCACCACCTGGGTACCTGTCCACCAGGGATGCTGAAGCTCAATGACCAAAGCCCAGGCTTTTAGAAGCCCCCCTCACAGGCCACACTGTCCAGGGATCTGTCACACCCCAGAGGGAACAAACGGTGCTTGCCACCCCTGTGTACAGCTCTCCCCAAAAGTCCCGAGGGTAGTGCCTCCCCCGCCTGGGTACTTACACATGCCGTTAGGTGCCGTGAGGGGTACCCGGGGTCCTAAGATGTTTCCTGGGATTGGAGGCATACCAGGAGGGGTGGGGCCACTCCCAGGGGGGTGGATGCTGGCTCCAACGGTGGGCATCATGCGGCCTGGCATGGGCTGCCCAGGCATCATGGAACCTGGGCCTGGTATCTGACCTGTGGAGGGAGATTCAGAGTACTAAGGTAAGGAAGACAGGAATCAACTCACTGCCTGAGATTGCTAAATACAGATATCTAACCTCCAAAAGGATTTGAAAGATCACAGAACAATAATCTGGAATAATCTGTCTAGCTTTTAATTCAGGGTGGGGTCGGGGACATGAAGGGATGATGGGGCAGGTCTGTGGGGTCAATGACTACCCTAAACCCTGGTATAGGCAAGTAGTTGTAAGACGCTTTTACCAAAAAAAATCCTAAAAGAAAGCATTCACTCTGGTAAGTTTGGGTGAATAATGGATTGTCAAAAATCTTCCTGAGGACACGAAATACCAAGCACGGACCACAGGGAATGGAGGGCTTACCAGCAAGTCAGTGCACAGTCTAAGAACTGAAGCTCAGTCCAGACCGAGCTTCACGCACAGGCTATCTGGGAAGGTATGCCTGAAAGGGGATTGGTCACTACCATGAAATCACCATTAAAAAGGGATTCTAATTGGAAGCCTCAAGTCCTTTTCACACACAAAAAACCTCTCGCTCTGCCCCCAGCCATGAAGCACTGGCCCTGGAGAACCACGGTGGGGGACCCACGAGAGACACTGGACACAAGAATGGGGAAGCACCTCCTGTGTTCAGTCTCATACTGAACCTTCAGAACTTGCAGCACACTTTTCCTGAAAAGAAGCAGAGACTAAGTATTTGGACTTCACAGGTCATATGGCCTCTGTCACAACTTTTCAACTTGGCTATTGTAGCATGAAGACAGAGAACATGCAACAAATAAGTTTCGCCCTTGTTTAGTCACTGTCCAACTCATTCGCAACCCATGGACTATAGCCCGCCAGGCTCCTCCGTCCATGGGACTCTCCAGGCAAGAACAACGGAGTGGGTTGCCATTTCATCCTCCAAGGGATCTTCCCGACACAGGGTCTTCCCAAACTCATGTCTCCTGCATTGGCAGGTGGATTTGTTTTACCACTGAGCCACCAGGGAAGCCATAACAAATAGGTGACATGTATTATAATACATCCTTATGGACTCCAAAATGTGAATTTCACATAATTTTCATATGATATAAACGTTTTTTAGTTTTCTCCAACTACTTAAACTGTAAAAACCATTCTTATCTTATGGCCCCTACAAACACAGAAGATAGACCAGATTTGGTTGTGATTAGCCAATTCTGCCTTTTAATTTCAAAAAGAAAAGCAAGGACTGGCTAAACTACAAACAAATGAAATTAAAAGATGCTTGCACCTTGGAAAGAAAGCTATAACAAAGAGAGACAATATATTAAAAAGCAGAGGTATAACAGTCAACAAAGTTGTTTATAGACAGAGCTATGATTTTTCCAGCAGTCATGAATGGATGCAAGAGTTGATCAAAAGAAGGCTGAGCATCAAAGAATTGATGCTTTCTAACTGTGGTCCTGGAGAAGACTCTTGAGAGTTCTTTGGAATGCAAAAAGATCAAACCAGTCAAAATCCTAAAGGAAATCAACCCTGAAGATTAAATGGAAGGACTGATGCTAAAGTTGAAGCTCCAATACTTTGGCTGCCTGATATTGCACCTTGGAAAGAAAGCTATAACAAAGAGAGACAATATATTAAAAAGCAGAGGTATAACAGTCAACAAAGTTGTTTATAGACAGAGCTATGATTTTTCCAGCAGTCATGAATGGATGCAAGAGTTGATAAAAAGAAGGCTGAGCATCAAAGAATTGATGCTTTCCAACTGTGGTCCTGGAGAAGACTCTTGAGAGTTCTTTGGAATGCAAAAAGATCAAACCAGTCAAAATCCTAAAGGAAATCAACCCTGAAGATTAAATGGAAGGACTGATGCTAAAGTTGAAGCTCCAATACTTTGGCTGCCTGATGGGAAAAGCCAACTCATCAGAAAAGACCCTGATGCTGGGAAAGACTGAAGGCAAAAAGAGAAGGAGGCAGCAGAGGATGAGATGGTTAGATAGCGTCACTGACTCAACAGACATCAGTTTAGTTCAGTCGCTCAGTCGTGTCCGACTCTTTGCAACTCCATGAATCGCAGCACACCAGGCCTCCCTGTCCATCACCAACTCCCGGAGTGCACTCAAACTCAGGTCCATTGAGTCAGTGATGCCATCCAGCCATCTCATCCTCTGTCGAACCCTTCTCCTGCTCTCAATCCCTCTCAGCATCAGGGTCTTTTCCAATGAGTCAACTCTTCACATGAGGTGGCCACAGGACTGGAGTTTCAGCTTTAGCATCATTCCTTTCAAAGAAATCCCAGGGCTGATCTTCAGAATGGCCTGGTTGGATCTCCTTGCAGTCCAAGGGACTCTCAAGAGTCTTCTCCAACACCACAGTTCAAAAGCATCAATTCTTCGGCACTCAGCTTTCTTCACAGGCCAACTCTCTCGTCCATACGTGACTACTGGAAAAACCATAGCCTTGACTAGACGGACCTTTGTTGATAAAGTAATGCCTCTGCTTTTCAATATGCTATCTAGGTTGGTCATAATTTTTCTTCCAAGGAATAAGCATCTTTTAATTTCATGGCTGCAGTGATTTGGGGGCCCAAGAAAATACAGTCTGACACTGTTTCCACTGTTTCCCCATCTATTTCCCATGAAGTGATGGGACCGGATGCCATGATCTTTGTTTTCCGAATGTTGAGTTTTAAGCCAACTTTTTCACTCTCCTCTTTCACTTCCATCAAGAGGCTTTCCAGTTCCTCTTCACTTTCTGCCATAAGGGTGGTGTCAGCTGTATATCTGAGGTTATTGATATTTCTCTTGGCAATCTTGATTCCAGCTTGGGCTTCTTCCAGCTGAGTGTTTCTCATGACGTACTCTGCATAAATGAGTCTGAGCAAACTCTGGGGGTAGAGGAGGAGAGAAGCCTGGCATGCTGCAGTCCATGGGGCCACAAAGAATCAGACATGACTCAAACAACGTAGCACGAACACACACTACCAGTTATCTAACTGGTAACTAACACAGGTAGAGAAGGAGAGGAGATAGCTCAAGTGAAGAGTTCTTTAGCAGTGCTTAGAAAAGGACCTGTCTTAACAAAGACAAAGCTTTAAGCCTCACACCTGTCTGTTCACTGAGCCAGGACTCAGAGAGAGAAGCCTTTTACTACAGCGTGTCCATGAAGAGAATGTCAGTGAAACAAGACGCAAGGAGAGGTGGCCCACTGTCTCTGGGGGACTTTACTGATTCCTGTGGTTACACTGGGTCTTACCCGTGCCATGTGGGATCTAGTAACCTGACCAGGGATTCAACCTGGCTCCCTGCACTAGGAGCATGGAGCCTTAACCACTGGTCCACCAGGAAAACCCCATGATTACTTTTTAAAAGACATAATACATCGCCCTTATGCCTCAGAATAAACAGGAGAGCAAGTCTGGGGCTCTGGGACCCCCTTGCTGTCTTATGCAATCCGAGGAAGTGTAGAAGAACCCCAGAGGTCTTCTCCACATGCTGGAGAACGAGTTGATCAAATCCCCTTAGAGAAAGCAAGAGTAGCTGCTGGGCTGACATGACCACCACCCTCACAACACTGAACATGTCACTAAAGTTGCTGGGGGCCTGGGCACAGGGCGAGGGCAGATTTAGGCAGTGCTGAAGTCTATCCATGGAGAGGATGACACAGAGATGAAAGACACAAAGGCCAACTACCCTACATAGTCCACCAGGAAAACCCCATGATTACTTTTTAAAAGACATAATACATCGCCCTTATGCCTCAGAATAAACAGGAGAGCAAGTCTGGGGCTCTGGGACCCCCTTGCTGTCTTATGCAATCCGAGGAAGTGTAGAAGAACCCCAGAGGTCTTCTCCACATGCTGGAGAACGAGTTGATCAAATCCCCTTAGAGAAAGCAAGAGTAGCTGCTGGGCTGACATGACCACCACCCTCACAACACTGAACATGTCACTAAAGTTGCTGGGGGCCTGGGCACAGGGCGAGGGCAGATTTAGGCAGTGCTGAAGTCTATCCATGGAGAGGATGACACAGAGATGAAAGACACAAAGGCCAACTACCCTACAAGCCATACAAAGGGTGAGGACACATGAAGGGTAGAGGCAGGCAAACCAAGGGAAAACTATGGAAGGAGCAAGCAAATGAATTTGACTCCTTGTGGCTAATTAAGACCACTCTATGGACAACCTAGGATTTTGGATAATGTGTATACAAACTGATGGAGGAGAATTAGGAACAGGGTAACAGGAGACTGAAGTAAGCACAAGGCCTAGCCTGAGTTACGAAGTCAGAAGATAATATGAACGTTGTTTCATTTATATGCAGCCTCTTCATACTTGGGCTTCCCTGGTGGCTCAGAGGTTAAAGCATCTGCCTGGAACGCAGGAGATCTGGGTTCGATCCCTGGGTCGGGAAGATCCCCTGGAGGAGGAAATGGCAACCCATTCCAGTACTCTTGCCTGGAGAATCCCATGGAGGGAGGAGCCTGGTAGGCTACAGTCCTTGGTGTTGCAAAGAGTCGGACACTACTGAGCGACTTCACTTTCACTTTCTTCATACTTGCCATCCCCTCTGAGATAACTATATCACCTTACTATCTACCACCTGCAGTACATGTAGGAGTAATAAGCTCAAAGGATTATTAAAAAAAAACTCCTAGGTTAGAGCTAAGCTGTCCATGCTTGGTTTATCTACACGAATCAAGGCACAAGGGATCGGATGAGTCAAGCACACAGAACGAGGTGAAAGACGTGGCCAGTAAGGCTACAGGGGCCTGGCTAAAGGGTTCTGGAGAAGCGCCTGATTTTCTGTGTGATGCACAGTGATAAGGAGGGATGGGGAGAAGTGCCCTTGGTGGCTCAGTGGTAAAGAATCTACCTGCCAATGAAGGAGCCATGGGTTTGATCCCTGATCCAGGAAGACCCCACATGCCCTGGAGCAACTAAGCCTGTGAGCCGCAACTCCTGAGCCTGTGCTCTGGAGCTGGGGAGCCACAACTCCTAAAGCTCTGGCACCCTAGCGCCCGTGCTCAGCAACAGAAAAGCCCACCCCAAAGAGTAGCCCATGCTCCACAACTAGAGAGTAACTCCCACGAGCTGCAACTAAAGAAAGCCCACATGCAGCAATGAAGACCCAGCACAGCCTTCAAGAAACCTTTTTTTTTTTTAAGAAGGAATGCAGAGGAGTCTGAGTCTAGAAGAGCTTTTGCAGAGAAGCAGGGGCTGAATGAGGGCAGGTTAAGTAGAAAAGAGCTGGGAACAGCACCCTACAGGCATCCTGGAGATGGATGAGAGAACACGGAAGAGGAAGGGGGCAAGTGTGAAGTTGAGAAGGGGAAAAAATGGGAGTCTGGCATTGGACTGGCATGTGCAGTGGAGAGAATGGGGAAGGACTTTCGCTCTGGGGTCAGGAGGTGCGTGACTGGCTGCCATTCCAGTGGAACGCTGAGATGGGGTGAAGGAAAGGCACAAACCCTCAAAGTTTCCAATGGGCGGTAAGCAGCATACACAGAGCCTCATTATTCTGAGAATTAGGGTCAGTCCTCTGGAACTCTCCCAGTTTCCTTCTTACCACACACGTGCGAGGTTATTACTAAACACAAGGCTTTGTTTTCCACTCTCTGAATCGCGTTACTGCTTGTCTCTTTGCAACCCCATGGACTGCAGCCCACCAGGTTCCTCTGTCCATGGGATTTCTGAGGCAAGAGTACAGAAGTGAGCTGCCATCTTCTTCTCCAGGGGATCTTTCAGACCAAGGGATTGAACTTGTGTCTCCTGCTTGGCAGGCGGATTCTTTACTGCTGAGCCACGTAGGAAACTCTCCATCTCTACTGATTCTCTACTGATTCTCTACTGATTCTCTACTGGTATTCCACGTGGTGAGTAGGGAGAGAAGAGAGATCTTTGCTGCTGTTGGGGACAGGAGGCCTAGTTTGAGTCCAGACCTACAAAATCTCAACCTGGAGATGAAAGAACCCTTTTAATGGACTTGCTGTGATGAATGGAAGCTGTTCACTAGAGGAGGTACTACAGCTCATGGTTGTTAATGGGTACAGACTGCCCCCTTCTACCCAGTTCAACCTGGACAAGAGGCCTTTGAGCCAGTTAGGAAGAACATTTTGCCAGCCCTTCTCAGGTCTCTCTCTCTGGAAAACTGATATTAGAGCACTGAAGAATGCCTTTACAAAAAGGTCAGACTGAGTAAGGGAGAAAGAAAGAAGGAAGAGTACAGACCAGGTGTATGCTCGGTGAATGGACACACAACGGCTCAGTCCTAACCATTCTTATCTGCAGCAGCACAACAGAGTTTCCCACTGTGATATCTTGAGCAAGGTATGGGCTGCCCAAACTCCTGGCTGACCAGTGAGCACACCCGTCAGTAAGCCACCCAGTAACACTCGAGGTGAAAGCACTGGTGAAAGCTGCTCAGTCACGTCTGATTCTTTGTGACCCCATGGACTATACAGACCATGGAATTCTCCAGCCAGAATACTGGGGTGGGTAGCCTTTCCCTTCTCCAGGGGATCTCCCAACCCAGGGATCGAACCAAGTCTCCCGCATTGCAGGCGGATTCTTTATCAGCTGAGCCACAAGGGAAGCCCAAGAATACTATAGTGGTTAGCCTATCCCTTCTCCAGTGGATCTTCCCAACCCAGGAATCAGACTGGGGTCTCCTGCACTGCAGGTGGATGCTTCACCAACTGAGCTAGCAGGGAAGCCCCTACAATACCATGCTCAACAGGGAACGCAGAGATGAACAAGACTGCAAACTGAACAGTGCGATCTTCACTTCACGCTCACCTAGATGAGTGGTTCTGGACAAGCTGTTTAAGACGACCCAAGCCTCAGTTTCCTGAGATTATTATAAAGAGCAATGCTAAATATTTGCTATACTCTAACATCCAGTTCTCTGTACGATCAGGGAAATGGTTTGTTATGATGCCTTAGTATGTCTACGGCTCTGCCTTATGAGAGGAAGAACAAACATTCTCAAGTTAGAGTAGACAGCAGCTCAGAAAAAGGTAAGAGATTTCTTTACAGTCTTCAAACTTTTAAGAGGAATCAGATCCAAGTCTTTTGATTCTAAATCTAATTCTTTACCATACTATTCTGTGCTCAAATCCAATAGGTCATGTGAAAGGACTTCATGTACCAGTCAGCATTAAAAAAAATGATATAAACTTACCATGTTTTCTTCTTCACTGTATCAACAGTAAAGACACTGCTCTGCTTCCTGCAATATATAATTCTAACAAATATACTTGCTAGCACCTTGCAGTGGGTGGGATACTGGCCTCCAAACACACACACACACACACACATTCTAATACCTGGAACCTGTAAATGTAACCGTATTTGGAAAAAGCACCTTTGCAGATTTCAGCTGAGGATCTTGCAGTCATCCTAGATTATCTCGGTGGGCCCTATATCCAATGCTGAGTGTCCTTATAAGGGACACATGGAGGAAAAGACACAGGGACAGGAAGGAAGATAAAGACAGAGTAAAGAGAAGTGTGGCCATAAGCCAAGGAAAGCTACCAGCCACCAGAAGCTGGAAGAGGCAAGGAACAGATCTCCCTGAGAGCTCCTGGAGGGAAGCATGACCTTGCTCCAGCAGCTCCCAGAAATGTGAAATTCCGACATTTCTGTTGCTATGAGTTAGCATGTTTATGAAAGGGGAAGACAAAGACTGAGTAGCTCATCCAATGTCATGAAGTGTGTAAGTAAGGGAGCCTGGCTCTGACCTAGGGGCTCTGGCTCCAGAGATGGTGCCCATAACACAGAGCACTCGGAGGATGAAAGTCTGGAGCGTCCGTCTTCCAGTAGACTATATGATGGAAACCCTGTTGCACTAAACACTGAGCTCCAGAAACAGTCTTGGAGAGAGGGGAATCAGTGGCACATTAACACAGACACATAGGCTTCCCTGGTGGCTCAGATGGTAAAGAATCTGCCTGGAATGCAGGAGACATGGGTTCCATCCCTGGGTCGGGAAGATTCCCCAGAGAATCCCATGGAAAGAATCCCCACTCCAGCCTTCTTGCCTGGAGAATCGCATGGACAGAGGAGCCTCGTGGGCTACAGTCCATGGGGTCACAAAAAGTTGAACATGACTGAGGAACTAACATTTTCAACTTTCACAAGGTGCTATCTACTAAAGCAACACTGGGATAAGCTGCAAGCTCTGCGGTCAGATCCATCAGCGCTGCTTCCAAGCCACCTGCTCAGAGGCAGTGGTGGATCCACCTATTACCGTAAATCTGTATAACAAGCTGGGCCAGGGGACCTCTAGGCTTTTAAGACCAAACTATACACCCAACAGCTGGAAAACAAAACAACAAACCCTTTCTTTTGCAATAAATTCTGAAGCTTTCTGTACAACAGAGTTTTTCTATCCTCCTGTCATAAACGGAGCCATAAAGCGACCGGAGTACTGGTATTTAAGGCATGAGAAGACAATGGCTCCTTGGGAAGAGGTGGCAACAGAAAGGGAGGACCAGAGGAACAACAGTTTGTTTCTGCTTGTGGGACTTTGCAGAGACAGACATTCCTCAGGAAAGCAAGGAACACTATGAGTGAGGCAACGTCTCCGTGCCACCCGGAGGCGCTGATGTGCCCACGGCAGATAGTGAGGAGACAGAATGCTGCTCTGAATCTTTCAGGTTGTTAGAAAGACTGAAAGAGAGGGCACAGACTATAATTAAGGAAATGAAGTCTCAGAGAGGCAATGGAATTTAGTCACAAGGAACAAGGGACTGAGCTGTCTGACCCCAAGGTTCACTGTCCTTTCCTGTACATCATCCTGCCTTAGAAGGGCATTCCTTTCCTTGGAAAAGCCGATTTCTAAGGACAAAATTTGAAGAGGGGTAGAGTTTAAGAGGACTGAAGAGAAGCCAAAAACCAACTTCTTATAAGTCAACCACTGTCCTTTTGCGATCTAAATGTCCTTGGCTTTTCTGGTTTTTGAAATAGGTCTCATCAGTTTTAAATGGATGACAAGATGTGAAGGCATTTCATTTCATTTTTACTAAACATTAAGAAGTGTGGCTCACAGATACCGAAAATGAATAGGAACAGGCCTTACCAAACAAAATAAAGGGTGTGGGCATGTACTTTTATTAAGGAAAAAAAAAAAATCTCAGGTGCTTCCTTTTCCAGGAGAGAGGGAGGTGAGAGATGTGGCTTCAGAACAGCAGCATCAAAGCATAAACTGGTGGGAGTCTGACCTACATACGAGCTTTTTTTTTTTCAAAAAAGCAGTAGGCATCTGAAGCCTGAAAAATTGAAAGGTTTGCTAAAATTAGGCTTTGCTTAGTGGAAAAACTCCTCTCACTCTCAGGTTTATTAGACCTTATACTGAAGTGTTACAGCCATCACACTCAACAGAGTATCATCTAAGGACTTCATATTTATTCTCTGGGATGGGAGAGGCAGGTGGGTAAAAGAACACAAAACAATGAAAGGGAAGCCATGAACTTCCAACCAGAAGCACATTTCCTTGCTGTTTCTAACCACCCACAACACACCCGCTGGCGAGTCCCCCAGAGAACGGAAATAACCATGAAGGCCAAGAGAGGGGAAGCCGGGGCTCCCAGGAGACTGCTCCTCGGCAGCAGCTTCCGGGAGGGGGGAGGCCCACAGACGCTCTTTGTTGAAGACTGTGCCCTCACTGTTCTCTCTGTGGGGATAACCTGCCACTCCGGAAAGCGGCACGGCAGCCTTGTTATCACATGATGCGAGCAGGACCAAAGACACTGCAGATAATAAAAACTTGGCTGCCGTGATGAGCTGGTCCAGTTCCCTTTTCAGTGTGGGGCTCTGAGCTGGGGGAGAGAAGAGGCTAGGAAGTAGGGAGTGGCTGTAATCCTCTCCTGAGCACTACTTCCCACAAGGAGGGCTGTGTAGTGGATCTAACGTGAGGGCCTGAAAGCCAAGCGCTTAAGCCTTGCTTGGAAATTTCATTGAACAACCAGTATTTTATTCATTGATGCAAAATATTCTAGTTTTATTATTAAAACATCTCTATCATCCCTGAATTCTCACTAGATGAGATCATTTCCTACTCTGATTTGGGGCGGGGAGGGGGGAGATTCTAAAAATTCTTACACTATTA
Source organism: Madoqua kirkii (assembly GCA_006408675.1). NCBI lineage: Eukaryota > Metazoa > Chordata > Mammalia > Artiodactyla > Bovidae > Madoqua > Madoqua kirkii. The sequence goes on along the minus strand of SJYC01024499.1, from coordinate 78,197 downwards.
ATGAGGAAATGATACAGGTTATTTAAACCAATGTGTCCTTTTCTCTCCATTTTTCACACACAGACACACATAAAAAGGCTTCCCCAATGCAGGCAGCTCACTCCAGATCCGTGAGGCATGAATACTCAAGAGCGCCTCATTTACTATTAAAAGCCCAAGGGGAAGGCAGAGCTTACACTGCACTCACATCCTAGATTTTTAGGCAATCTCCCTAAAATACACTTGGCCCTCTGTTCCTCTGTATCCATGGGATCGGCATCTGTGGGTATGGAGGGCTGACTGTATTCACTGTTCAGTATCATTTTCTTTAAGAGACATGGGCATCTATGGATACTCATGCACCCCTCACTGGGGTCCAGAACCAGTCCCTGGTGGAAATTGAGGGACTGCAGGTGTCAAGGCCGCTGGGGGAGACACCCTGCAGCCACAGGTGTCCTCCTTGATCACAATCAAGAACACCCCAGGGAAGAGCAGCCACTGCCCTGCCACGCTCCTTGGCTCCCCATGTGCTGTCATGAATGCAACGGGCCAGGCTGTGGGCAAGCATGTGTTCAAGAACTAGTGGCTGCCACGACTCTCCTGTGCCAATTTAGAAAGGCAGTCGTGCAGGAAGAACTAGTTATGGCTTTAATTTTCGAATCACTTCCATGAGACCACACCGTGTTTCAATTTAAATGAAAAGACAAAGTGCAGTGCTGTGTCTTTTATGAAGATCGACAAAACCTAAGGGTGGTATAAGGACAGCTCTGGGCACCTCCAGTTCCCACCTGCCAACTGTACACTACACTGGAGATTCCTTGACTTTTCGTTTGATGAAAACAAATCATCTTTGGACACTTTATCAGGGAGAAGAACAAAACCTACAAAAAGCTAGAGTTCACAGGTGAGTAAGGAGTACGACCAAATAGTAAGAGCCCAAGAAGACAGACAGCAGCAAACAGATGTACTCTGTATACAAAAATTCTAAGCACATGAATGAATTAAAGGGGTGGATGGAAGGACTCCAGAGGTACAAACTAAATGGAACATTTACAGGTGTTGGTTTATACTAGCCCCTCTGGTGCTTGGGCCCAAAAGGGCTTGACAGTCTCACAACACAGAGCCATATTTTAACGGGTTCTACCATGAACTGATGGCCAATTATGTGGAGAAAGATTACATGTGCTTTATCTACAAATAACATAAATTCTATGAAGTCAGAGAGCTGGACAAATTCACCACTTGACCATCTTTCACCACTTTCCCAACCTTGCTGGGTTTTAGAGGCTGATTTTTCTCCTTCCTTCACACACCATAAATTCTGGCCAAATACCATAAGCTAGTCTACTGACCTGGATAATTACCCCCAGCTTATAACATAAATGTTGTGGCCTGCTAATTTTTCTAAACCTAGGAAATATTAATCGGAAGGACTATATTCACAGTTATGAACTTACTCCTGTGGCAAATAAGAGACTAAAGTTGTTCTCCACCTAAAATATTACAGACTCCCTCCCTTGCCTTAATATAAAAAGCCCCTTTAGCCAGTTTCTAGAATCTGGTGTACCAAACTTAGCTGTTAAAACCAGTCTTTTCTGAACTGCTAATATTAAGTTAGCTTTTAATTAGTGGGTTCAATTTATTATTCTGATTTTTATATTCAAACTCCAAAGCAACCCCACAAAAGGGGAAAACTATGAAAGATGATCACCTTGAGCTGCTAGAACTCCTGTACCTAAGGGAAAAAATGTAAACCGGCATTACCATTTTGGCAAAATCTTGGCAGCATCCACTAATGTGAATACATGGATATCCTAAGACTCATTCTAGGCACATGACAAATTTCACTACTTCAGGGCTCACACAGCAGAAATGTATACCAATGATTCGAAAAGACAAGGGCACATGCATGTTCACAGCAGCACTATTTCTAATAACTAAAATGGAAAAGAACGGAGCATCCATCAACAGGAGAATGGATCTTGGTATATAATAAATCATGGCAGAGCCCCACAGTGGAACACATGCAGTAAGAAGGAAGAGTGAATCTATGACCAGTCGTGACAATGTAGATGCGTTTCACATATGCAGTGTCGAAGCCAAACCGACAAAACTCAGCACGTGACCCCATCCAGGTATCATTCATAACCAGCCCAACTAGTCTATGGTGCTGGACTTCATGAGGGGTCTGCTGAGTGTTGGTTACAAACGTACGTTCTCTTTGTTAAAAATCATCAAGCATTTACTAGGGCTAGTGTATTTTTTCATATGTATGTTACATTTCAATAAAAAATTTTTCAAGAAAAGAGGGACTTTCTTGGCAGTTCAGTGATTAAGACTTCGCACTTCCACTGCAGGGGGTGTGGGTGCAATCCCTGGTTGGGGAACTAAGCTCTCACATACAGCATGGCAAAGAGAGAACAGCCTGGCACAAAAACACTCTCATTACACACACAATGATCCTTTTCTTCAAAATTCACTTAAGCCTATTTCTCTAAGTAAAAAGAGAAACATAACCTATCTGTATTCTTCAGGCTATTTTATGAACTCTAGTTTTTCACCACTGTCTCCCTGAAAGAATATAGCTGTTACCAATCCCTTTGGTCCTCCATCACAGGAAGGGGCATCGTGATACCACTTTGCAATAAGAGGGAGTCCGGCAGGAAGCCTGGCTCCACTGTGCGGCAAGGCAACATAGCCTTGACACACATTATTCTTCACTTCTAAAGGGAGGACAGTGAGAAGTAAGTAAAAATACTGTGGGTGAAGGGCCTGGCATACAAACACCTGTTCTCACCAGGATGTAATTTAGAAAAAAAGGCAGAAGGATACTTTTTCTAAATGCAGATGGTGGAGAACTTCCTGAGAAAATCTGTGAATAGTTACTGCGGATGGTGATGCTTCAACACCATTAAGAACAAATGCCACAGCAAACCTCCTCTTAAACATTTATCCCAAGAGTTTAAAGAAAAATTTTAAAATAACTGGTTTTGAAAAAAAAATCACTTTGGGATCACCATACTGTTAAGCATTCATAGCTTTAAACATGTTAGAAAATTAGATTTTAAGACCCACTCAAGCAGACAGACAGAAGGACTGAGAGGTAACGTAATCCTGTGTCATGAGCCTGGGAGACTTCTGAAACTATCTTCACAAATGTCAGATAGATCAAGCAGCAAGTCTAATGGTGGTAGTAAACTCCATAACTGCAATCTGTGTGTGTGAAAGAGAGGGAAAGAGCGAGAGAAAAAGTCCCATTTTTGGGTCAAGCCAATAAAAACTAATGCCTAAACATGTTTGGGGCTGTAAAGTAAAAATTCATATTGGTAACATAAATGGTCAGATCATAGTTGTTTCAGTCATGGCTTCCTCAGGCAAACATACCTTGTTTATTTCTATGACATTTAGAAATTCTGCCATTTGAGGAAGTCAGGTCAACTGACATTAGCAACAGTGAGAATCTTCTCAGGCTTCCAAGGGTCTATTTTTATTTCACCTGAGCTCTGCACGCCTTGGCCAGAGAGCCTGCATCCCACCCTAGAAAGTACAGACTTTGGCTCTGGAGGTACCTGACACATTCCCATAAAGTACCTATAAAAATCTTACAGGAAGACTGTTGCTAGAGCAATACAGTATACCACACAGCCACATATATTACCTTACAGGAAGGGAAGGAATATGGGGAGAGATGCTGCAGTTAAAGGTACATTTTAAGTTTTAATGGTGTCAGTAGTTAGTTTGAAAGAATTGTGAACTCGACTTTCAAAGTGGTAAAAAGCAACTTGAAGGGCACCCATGAACTAAAAGATGGGACAATTTCAGAATGAAAATGAGTAAGGTCCATAACACTGAAACACATAAAAAATACAGGATATACAAATTCACAATACTAAAAGCATACACACACAACAGAAAAATCCTTATCAGTCACCTTTGGAGACTCTGGGGGGGAGTGGAGGGGTAGCTTGGGGGAGGAGGGAGAACTCATTATTCAGATGACTGATAAATAAAGGGAAAGAATGAAGCATTTATCCAGGTTTTCTTGCAAGGATTGATTTTCAGGGTAACAAAATGACTGGTGAAGAAAAGCTTTTGTAACAAAAGAATCACTGCTAATAAATCACTGAACATAAATAAATAAAGGCAGAAAGGACAATAAATTCAGAAATCTTACATTTTGCAATACCTGATGAAATAACTGATCTAGGAAGCCAATTTCACTGGCAGGTGAAATCTTAAGTGAGTCATTTAATGGGGAACTTAGCAACACCAAAACCACTGGCAAACCTGAATGTCACCAAGAGAGAACGGACACCACAAGAAAAATGTCTGCATCCCCAAAGTGACCCTAAACCTGTGAAAATATCCAGCGCCATCCTGTGGTTTATTTGTGGGAGGTGTGTGGGAGGAGGAAAGAGGGGAGAAGGCCTGTGAAATGACACCATGCCCCTTGAGTGCACAATCGGGCACAGCCACAGGCGCAAGACCTAGATTTCTTCAACACATGAGGTGAAGCTATGCAATACATATTTGGGGGCTTATTACACTATTCTACTTTCACCTACAGAAGATTTCTACAACAAAAAGCTAAGAATGGCAGAAAGGTGATGATCACTGAAAATGCATCGTAAGAGATCACTGTACTTTTCTTTTCATGTCTATCTTTGAAATGTCAATTAAAAAAATAGCGTAGACAATCCAAGGATGAATTTTTAAGGAACTTTTGGGATATACTGCCGACCTATCCAAGAAAAAGGCATCATGCCAAGAGGACCCTGGAAAGAGAACCCAGCAGGCTTCATGTGCTGATGGCTACAAAGCCAGATCCACTTGTCTACCACATCCTGGATGACGATGGACATGCTGCACATTTCTCAGTCAGAAATCCCCAACAGTGAGGGCTGAACCTCTGAAGCTCTGAGCACAGGGATGAGCCCAGCCGCATCTGTGAGCAGAGCTTCCTCTCACCTGGCTGGGGTGGATGAGGCGGTGGCATCTGGTGGTGCATCAGAGGGTAGGGAGGGGGCTGCTGATGAGGCATCATGCCGGGATGTCCTGCTGCTCCCAGCGGCGCCAGGCCGGGTCCTCCTGAGTGCTGGTGTGCCTGTTGAGGGTTCGGCCCATGCTGCTGCTGTTCCATTTGCTGTCGGGCTCGCAACTCAGCGTATTTCAGCTGCTCCATGTGGAAGTTCTGGCGCTCCGTAAGCAACTGCTGCCTCTGTTGTTCTAACTGTTAAGAAAAGAAAGGGGAAGAGAAATGACACCAGGAGAGGCTCTCAGGATTGGATGCCAACACAGGACATCCACATGGTGCCAAAGTTCCCCAAACCTCATTACCATTACATAGTCACCTCCTCTCCTGCAACCACCACAGTCAGAGAAAAGGCACTGCTTCTTGAGTAGCACTGAAGTCAAGTTTTTCTCTATGTTAAGTACCTTCACCCCCTGTGGAGCAATTGTACTCAGCACACTGGTAATCCCTTTGTTGGCAGGCCCTCAGATATTTAAAAAATAGCTTCCATGACCGCCTTACTCGTTCTCAGGTGACACAAGCATCTCTTGTCCTCTTGATAGTTCCTTAAGATACTAGTATTTCAAGTCCAACCATTTTAGGTGCTCTCTTCTGAAAGTGATCTTTTTTGGCTACTATTTTAGAATGTGACATCACAGTTAAATCCTCTGCACGAGTGGACGTGGCCTTAGCTGAAAAGATACATATCTTCTAGATGGAACTTTGGCACCACCACTGTAAATCTTGGCTTCCAAGTAGCCAAAATTATACTGGGTGACACATTCAAAGCATATTTTCAAAGTCTAAATAAAAATTTACATGACTCGTGGTCTGAAGAATAAAAACATTTCAGTATTCAAGATAATCTTTCTGGGACCCAAATTAAAATACAGAGAAATAAGAGAAGTTACTATAAATAAATAATAAATACATTATTATAAATACATGAAAAGTTATTATATGTGTTAGAAAATTCAGAAACCATATGCCAAACAGTAGCACAGAATGGGTGGTCACCTTAAAAGACATCAAAATTAATTTAAACCCAGAGCTGATAGAGAAAAATCATCTTTAACATGAACAAAATTAAAAATTAGGTTTCTAGAAGTAAGCATTATAAAGATCATAAGGAGGATTTGATCTATTTCTACTCTATAATGTTCTACCCCAACATTTTCAAGAGCAAGATCTTATTCACTGGGAGGCATTTCTATAGCAGACACAATGGCTCTTGGGCACTTGAACATGGCTAGTCTGAAAGGAGATGTACTATCAATGTAAGATCCACACTGAGTTTTGAAATCTGAAAAAAATTAATTTTTCATACTGATTACATGTTAAGAACATACACCTATTCATTAAACAAAACATCTGTATGATTTTATTGCTTTTTTTTAATGTGGCTACTAGGAAATTTTAAATTAAATATATGGCTCACTACATTGTTGTTGGAGAGCACTTCTCCAAGGTAAGGAAACGTAACGTTTTGGCTTTTGGGAGCAGTCAGTTTTATAGATAAATACTATATACTATCATTAGCAAAATCTAGGTAGAATATGCATGAGTATTTGCTTGCAAATCTGGGCTCTTAGCAGAGAGCAGCTTGGGGAGAAGTCCCTGAGGAGCCTAGTGAGAAGCTTCACTGGCTGTCAGGAGTTAGCCAGGAGGGAACATCCACAGATGGACTGGGTGTGGGAAGACAGGCCGTGGACACAGCGTGAAGACAGCCAGCATGGCCAGGTGAGGAGGAGAAAGGGAGAGAACAGATGGCAACACTTATCCCATGAGTGTGTTGTTTAGCTGGCTTGCAGAGAGTCTCCCTTGGGAGATGGAGATCTGAAACAGGATTTTTTGAGTGGTTGAGGGTGATCAGGCGAAGAGGGCAATGGCACCCCACTCCAGTACTCTTGCCTGGAAAATCCCATGGACGGAGGAGCCTGGAAGGCTGCAGTCCACGGGGTCGCTGAGGGTCGGCCACAACTGAGCGACTCCACTTTCACTTTTCACTTTCATGCATTGGAGAAGGACATGGCAACCCATTCCAGTGTTCTTGCCTGGAGAATCCCAGGGATGGGCGAGCCTAATGGGCTGCCGTCTATGGGGCTGCGCAGTCGGACACGACTGAAGTGACTTAGCAGCAGCAGCAGACTGTGATCAGGAGAGAGGAGACAGGGTGCTCCTGCTACCACGGTCTAGCAGGCTGGTGGGAGCTCTTCCTAACAGTGGCCGGAAGAGGCAGGAGCCGGCTCAGTAACATGCCCTTCTTTTCAGAACTGGAAGGGAGCTGTAAGAGAACAAACTTCTCAACAGCCGGAGAATCCTCTGAAAGTCCAGCTCTGCAAGATGACTAATCAGTGAGATAATGATCTGAAGAATAAAAACATTTCAGTATTCAAGATAATCTTTCTGGGACCCAAATTAAAATACAGAGAAATAAGAGAAGTTACTATAAATAAATAATAAATACATTATTATAAATACATGAAAAGTTATTATATGTGTTAGAAAATTCAGAAACCATATGCCAAACAGTAGCACAGAATGGGTGGTCACCTTAAAAGACATCAAAATTAATTTAAACCCAGAGCTGATAGAGAAAAATCATCTTTAACATGAACAAAATTAAAAATTAGGTTTCTAGAAGTAAGCATTATAAAGATCATAAGGAGGATTTGATCTATTTCTACTCTATAATGTTCTACCCCAACATTTTCAAGAGCAAGATCTTATTCACTGGGAGGCATTTCTATAGCAGACACAATGGCTCTTGGGCACTTGAACATGGCTAGTCTGAAAGGAGATGTACTATCAATGTAAGATCCACACTGAGTTTTGAAATCTGAAAAAAATTAATTTTTCATACTGATTACATGTTAAGAACATACACCTATTCATTAAACAAAACATCTGTATGATTTTATTGCTTTTTTTTAATGTGGCTACTAGGAAATTTTAAATTAAATATATGGCTCACTACATTGTTGTTGGAGAGCACTTCTCCAAGGTAAGGAAACGTAACGTTTTGGCTTTTGGGAGCAGTCAGTTTTATAGATAAATACTATATACTATCATTAGCAAAATCTAGGTAGAATATGCATGAGTATTTGCTTGCAAATCTGGGCTCTTAGCAGAGAGCAGCTTGGGGAGAAGTCCCTGAGGAGCCTAGTGAGAAGCTTCACTGGCTGTCAGGAGTTAGCCAGGAGGGAACATCCACAGATGGACTGGGTGTGGGAAGACAGGCCGTGGACACAGCGTGAAGACAGCCAGCATGGCCAGGTGAGGAGGAGAAAGGGAGAGAACAGATGGCAACACTTATCCCATGAGTGTGTTGTTTAGCTGGCTTGCAGAGAGTCTCCCTTGGGAGATGGAGATCTGAAACAGGATTTTTTGAGTGGTTGAGGGTGATCAGGCGAAGAGGGCAATGGCACCCCACTCCAGTACTCTTGCCTGGAAAATCCCATGGACGGAGGAGCCTGGAAGGCTGCAGTCCACGGGGTCGCTGAGGGTCGGCCACAACTGAGCGACTCCACTTTCACTTTTCACTTTCATGCATTGGAGAAGGACATGGCAACCCATTCCAGTGTTCTTGCCTGGAGAATCCCAGGGATGGGCGAGCCTAATGGGCTGCCGTCTATGGGGCTGCGCAGTCGGACACGACTGAAGTGACTTAGCAGCAGCAGCAGACTGTGATCAGGAGAGAGGAGACAGGGTGCTCCTGCTACCACGGTCTAGCAGGCTGGTGGGAGCTCTTCCTAACAGTGGCCGGAAGAGGCAGGAGCCGGCTCAGTAACATGCCCTTCTTTTCAGAACTGGAAGGGAGCTGTAAGAGAACAAACTTCTCAACAGCCGGAGAATCCTCTGGAAGTCCAGCTCTGCAAGATGACTAATCAGTGAGATAATGGAGGCAAAAGGTAAATCAAAAAGAGAGAGAGAGAAAGAAATCTAAAGACTCTGACCATAGTCCTAGATTTTGCTTTCTTCTAACCATTCTTTCCAGGAAATTTAGCACTATCCTGAAGTCAGACTTACGAGGTTGCCGGAAAAGGACCTCAACCTACGTTCCTGTTGAGCCACTATTGCTCTGGACAGCTTGGCTGAAGTCCTGCAGTTATGTAAGAACTCTAGAATATAGGTCAAGATCTGCTTTATAAAAAGCTCAACTGTTACTGGAGGGAGATTTTGCGTCTCTGAAGGGAAATTTTACCTATCTCAGTGTTGGTTTTTAAACTAGCCTTTCTTTAGGAGCTGACCTTAGTATCAAAGTATTAATCTTGAAGAGAAAAATTTGCCACCTTCCTTGTCTAGTGAAGTCGCTCAGTCATCTGACTCTTTGCGACCCCATGGACTGTAGCCTGCCGGGTTCCTCCATCCACGGGGTTTTCCAGGTAAGAATACTGGAGTGGGTTGCCATTTCCTTCTCCAGGAGATCTTCCAACCCAGGGATTGAACCCAGGTCTCCCACAAGTAGGCAGATGGTGCTTTACCATCTGAGCCACCAGGGAAGTCCAGTCCTTGTCTAAAATGAACTAACCTCAATTATACTATTTTCTCATGGGCTTTAATTATCACTTCAAAACATACAAAGTAATTAAATGACAATTAGAAGAATTAAAGAGGGTGTGATTAAATATACACACACACATATACACACACACACACACACCTGGAAAGAACCCAATTTAAGCTTTAGATTAAATGTGCAGCAATCAGGTCCTGTGAAGTGAGAGCAATGTCCATGGCAGGTAACCAGCTGGCTCCAGGAGGACCACTTCTGTTCTGGGGAGCCTGCAGCAGAGCTTATGGACACATCATACAAAAGGAATCTCTCTTGTTACAGGTAACTGACTACTGCTGCCTGCATGCTAAAGTTGCTTCACTTGTGTCCGACTCTGTGTGGCTCTATCAACTGAATCCCGCCCAGGCTCCTCTGTTCATGGGACTCCCCAGGCAGAAACACTGGAGTGGGCTGCTGTGCCCTCCTCCAGGGGATTTTCCCCACCCAGGGATCGAACATCTCTTACCTCTAACCTGCCTTAGCAGGTGGGTTCTTTACCACTAGCACCACCACTGTTACTCAATCTAACTGCCACTTCTGTGGCAATCAAATGTGAATGTGAACTGTGAATTTTTGAGGAGAGTACAATAGTTCTGAGCAAATTTGAAATTCACAAAACCAATAACCCAGTGATATGTAGAAATCTACGCTAGAAAACTGTATGTATGTTTGTATAAGGATAGTTCTTATTGTATTATTTTTGATGTACAAAAATATTCTTATTGATGTATTTTTGATTTTATTTTGATGTATTATTTTTATATCTGAGATACACTGAGCAGAAAAAAAAACAAGTTGCAATAATATTTCTATCAATTATATATATATATAAAAACACTTTGTGGTCACATAGAAACATTATTTACTCATTGAAAATGTTCTGGACGACAGTAAATTATTAACAGTAATTACTCCTAGGAATAAATTTGAAGTCACTTTTTAATGTATTCATATTATTTGTGTAATCACAAAACAAAACACTAAAACTGACCAAGTAACATGCTTCAGATAACCTCACTTTCTTCTCTCCTTTTTCTATGATCAAAGACTATAGATAAGTCCCCACAGCTAAGCCAAATAGTGTAGATTACTCCTGTAAACAGGGAGCTAATGAATCTGTTCACTTTCTTTCGCGGCTCCAATATGGGTCTAGGGAACCCAGTATCATGCAAAGCTGCCTGTGGCTCTGATCTGAAGACACCCCTGACCCCCATAGCATTCAAACTCTACCTTCCTCTCCCTCTTCATTCCAATGCTGTGTATGTATAAAGCAGCAAATCCAAGCAGAACCGGAACACAACAGAGTACTTTTCTACAAGACTCCAAAAGCGCACACAGCTGCAAGTGCAGCTGAAGTTCACACACAAGGCCTACTCAGATGACATCAGTTAACACGGAAACCCTTCCCTTGCCTCTCCCAGTCTCACCTACCCATCTCGAAACATTGGTATGTATACAAACACAGTAATACACATGCATACAAATATACAGCACACAGTATCTAGCATCCTTCATTAATATTTAAGGTCTACTAAGTAAGGCAAACAGTTTTATTAACCAGTGTATCCACAGTACCTAACATGCCTAGAACAAAGTAGGTGTTCAATAAACATTTGCTAAATGAACAAATGAACTTAATCCACTGTCTATGCCATGAATGAATACTGCCAGATCTAGGCAGTAGTCTAAGGAGACTCTTGGTCTCCTTAGCAATCACACCTTCCTTTTCACAGTTTTGGATTTGGACCATTAAAAAAAAAAAAATAACCAGCTCAGATCAGTCCTTCCTCTACCAGAAACATCTCCTTGACAATCGGAGGCAATCCTGAAATTGTCCCATGTTTTAGCTCATGATGCCCTTTCAAGTTTGGCAACTATTTAACCACATTTTAACTACCTTGAAAGCCGAGCTCACAATTCTTTCAAACTTAACTACTGACAATCAGTAAAACTTAAAATGTACCTTTAACTGTAGCATCTCTCCCCATATTCCTTCCCTTCCTATAAGGTAATATATGTGGCTGTGTGGTGTACTATATTGCTCTAGCAACAGTCTTCCTGTAAGACTTTTATAGGTACTTTATGTGTCAGGTACCTCCAGGGCCAAAGTCTGTACTTTCTAGGGTGGGATGCAGGCTCTCTGGCCAAGGCACGCAGAGCTCAGGTGAAATAAAAATAGGTAGTTAGAGAATACACAGAGTTTGTCTGGGAACTGACAAGATGAAAACTACTAACCCCAGTTAAGATGAGGATGCTGAGCTGGCCGTGGGTTAGAAACTCAGAGAGTCTGCCCAACTGTGCAGGCTTCCATGCCAAACGGATGACCTGACTTCCTCAAATGGCAGAATTTCTAAATCTCATAGAAATAAACAAGGTATGTTTGCCCGAGAAAGCCATGACTGAAACAACTAAGATCAGACAATTTGTGTTACCAACATGAATTTTTACTTTATAGCCTCTGCTGAATTCCCTTGGCCTCATTTGCTCATGTGGTATCTTTGTGTCAATCTCTCATCTACTCTCTCGCTTCCTAAGGGTTTCTCACAGCTTCCTACAATGTCTCCTTTTCAGAAGGTATATGATTTCTATACCTAGCCAAATGAGAGCATCAAGTCCAGAGGCTATAAATGAAATCAGGACACAGATTGTCATGGGCCTCCACGTATTTCCTCCCCTTTATTCAAGTAAGAATGCTGCAGGTAGGGCCCAGGCCCTCCAGCTCTCTCCAACCTGCAACACAGCCCACATCTGTCACCTACTCCCTTGAATGACGTGTGCCATCAGTTTGGCATGGAACGGTGCACAGTCGGGCAGACTCTCTGAGTTTCTAACTCAGGGCCAGCTCAGCATTCTCACCTTAACTGGGGTCAGTGGTTCTCATCTTGTCAGTTCCCTAATTACGTTCCTCCTGTAACAGTATTTTATGAACGGGTTGTAACGAAACTACTGAGCTCTAATTATAGCTGTATTCATAATATCTACACAAGATACTGAGTTGTTAATAGCCTTACTCTTAATTTCTCAGTAAGACTCAAAAGAACATCTGATTTTTAAGTTATCAGAAGAAATTTCATACCTGATCCTGAAAGTCTAAAAAAGATTTTTGAAACCTATTGCTACATAAACAAAACCGAATGTTTAATTCAAAAAAGTATGTCCTGAAGCTACTGATCAGTAGGCAGAGACGAGCAGGATCGGACTGACAGCACACTGAGAGCCGGGGCCAGAGCACGAGGCCGTGGGTTGGAACGTGCTGATCCCCGCTCAGCTGACCGTTCTTCTCAATTTCAGCTTTCACGGGTCATAACAGGGGCTTGTTAAAGCCTTGCATATCTCAGTCTTTGGGTGAAAAAGAGGTAAGAATGGCTCATTTCCTTACAAATTATGAAGTGACAGATTAAAATATAGAGCTGAACTAGCATATGTTTGAGACTCAGCTCTGTCATTTATGAACTGTGTGATCTGTTCAAGCTCTAGAACCTTTGTCTATGAAAAGAGTTAACCAGAAATAGCCTCACACTCTCACCTAGCATCCCTGCTGGATTCTAAATGTTCATAAAGTAAGCAAAGGCTTATAAATATTAACAATTTAATCTATAATTCTTGATACTTGATTTTCATAAAGGGGGCATATAAATATTTATTGAACACTTACTCTGTGTTCTAGGCAGTGTGCTGAGCACATGCCACAGTTCTCTCATTAATCTTCACAACAGGCCTGGGAGGACAGGAAATCATCAGCAGGAAATAGCCAAGGCTTTGCTCGCCCACAGGATAACAGGAGAAAAACAGAGCATGTCTTACTGTGCATGGAATGACTGGGAGCCATTTTACAGTCTGGAGGACCTTCTGGCTGTTATGACAGTGAGCCTCCAAGCAGGCCCCTATGACCCTGCTTCCTAACACTGAGGCCTTGCCACTGAGGCCTGCCAAACTACAGCACCCCCAGGCCAGAATCAAGGCTGGGCTGTGGGGCTGAGAATACCGCAGAAGCACAGGGCTGTGACTGACAAATTGAGGTTATAAAAGACACTGTGGCTTCCAGTTCGGCTGCTCTTTTCAGTCATTTGCTCTAAGAAGGGAAGCCACTTCATGAGGAACACTATGGAGAAGCCCATGCAGTAAGGAACCAAGATCTCCTGCCCACAGCCACGGGAACAAGCTTGGAGGTGTGCCCACCAGCCCCAGCTGAGCCTTACGAAGTGGGCAACGTAATCAGAGACCCTGAGCCTGATGCACTCAGAAAAGCTGCTCTCAGATTCCTAACCCCTAAGAAGCATGTGAGGTACTGTTTTCAGTCACTGCTTTGGGGTAGTTTTTTACACAGCAGTAACTATTACAGATATGTTACTGACACTCAGTGCCTAGGGCTAGGGACTGTCTTACACAATAAACTTTCCTGTCCCAAATGTTGATTTACAAAAGACAGGTTGATCACCAAAGGATTTGAGAAGAGCAACCTTGGGTGGTGAAAAAGATTCAGCAGAATGTTTACCCACATTTTTGGTTATGCTTTTTTAATCAGACTATTCTATAAAATGTTTTATGAGCTCAAATAGAATTTAACATGAAAAAAAGATTCAAATAAGAAAAACACAGAGCAGTTAATTTGATATAAATAACTATTAAAACTCCAGAGCACAAGGAAAATTTGGAAGGGCTAAGAACCATTACATACTACCCCCAGATGTCTGAGAATCCGTGGAGAGAACCAAGGAGGGAGTGAGGGTCTGCCATTCTAGGGGACACAGTCTTCCACTAAAGGGTTTAAGAGTGATGCATCTACAGGCTCACCCTCTGAAGACTGTGTTTTATTTTTAAAGCTAAGAAAAGAGCCCCATGACAGCTTCTTAGGGTAAGATAAACACAACCACTCATTCTTCAAAGTTCCAGCTCGCCTCCTGGATGTTTTCTCGAGCATCCTCTCCGCGTCTTCCAGGTATGTTCCCATAGGAACTGAACACACAATACTGTCACCTGGTCTCTGTCTTTCCTGTTAAACTAGTCAAGTCCCCAAAGTTAAACTTTCTTTTCCACTTTCCCAGCTTCTGACACTGATGCATTCATTCAACAGACACTTACACAAGCACCCATGACGTGCCAGTGGTGTGTGAACAAAGACACTCAAGAAAGAGTATACACTCTGGTAAGGGAGTCACGTGCATGAACTAGCATTTACAATACAGCAAGTGCTCCGTTAGGCTGCCACAGCAGCAGAGACAGAGGACACGTCACCCACCGGTGCAAGAGGTTGGCAAAGAGCAGGAAAAACACCTTGCTGGTGGAAGAGCAGGTGCACACAGGTGGAAGAGAACATAGCCATGAAGGAAGCCTGCATCTGGAGTGCGGCAGCATGGCTGGTGTTGAGACACTGAGGGGACAGGGTGGCCAGCAGCTCCTGGGACAGGAGAGGGCACGGGATGTGAGAGGTACCTACCTACAGGGCTACGGGACTGGGGATACGAGAGCACAGGGTGTGGGCAGGGCAGTTACCAAAGCAGCTTGTTTCTCATGGTGCCAGGATGTAAGAGGCAGAACAAGTCTTAGGACAAAATGAAAATGGGCTACGTGACAGTTACTGAGCTGCTGCTGCTGCTAAGGCGCTTCAGTCGTGTCCAACTCTGCCACCCCACAGACGGCAGCCTACCAGGCTCCCCTGTCCCTGGGATTCTCCAGGCAAGAACGCTGGAGTGGGTTGCCATTTCCTTCTCCAATGCGTGAAAGTAAAGTGGTTCAGTCGTGTCTGACTCTAGTCAACATGAATCTGCCAGAGGACTTGCCTGGACTGACAACAAAGAAAGAGTTAAACAGAGGCAAATGGATCCTTAAGATTAAAACTCTTCTGGAATGGTTTAAGGTTGTCTCATTTACAGACCAGCATATGGCACGCTCATAAAGAAGTCAAAACAATCTGAAAAATTCTTAACTACTAAATCCTCAAATTTAGCCATTATTTAGAAAAGACATCAATTCCTTTCCTAGTCAACTCATCCAAAAAAAAACTTCTCCAGAGAACTTCATCTCTGTTTCTCAAAAAGAAAAAAAAAGTTCCTTCAGATAATCAAATGTTCCCCTGCTTCTATGCTTCTTGCTTCTTGTGGCTTCTTATTCTTGGCCTTTGCTGTAATTCTCTTGGTCCTGTTTGGGGCATATCAGAAATGTGCACCCCCACAAAATGCTGCTTCTAACTACTCCTCTAGACCTGGCTCTCCATAGAAAAGAGGCAACATAACACATAGGTAATACAATAAATATAAGATCCGACTACTGAAGAAGGGAGAATCTGATAGCTTCACGTACTGTAAAGCCAAGAAGTGTAAGAAGCTGAGGTTTAGATAATTATTTTCAGACTTCCTTTAATTTACCATCACTGACTGATAATCCTTTTGAAAGAGCAAAGCAAATACAGAAAAGTTAACTGGTAGTGATGGAGACCAACAAATTAGGTTACCATATGTTCTTTAGTCTGTATTTTATGAAAAGTGATCCAAGTTAACTGTCAAAAAGCCACTATAAAATTCCCATTACTTACAGCTTCTTTCTCTCTGTCCATGATAGTTTCTAGTTCTTCAAAATGTCGAAGTTTAATCTCCAGTTTCTTCATTTGTGTCTCAACCAGAAGAGCTACCAGAGACTTGATCTTTCTCTCTTCCACGGCAGCCAAGTGCTAAGGGCAAGAAATCATTTGAAGTATTCAGGTAAACATTTACTTAGAAAACAGTAAGACAATTCTGAAATTGCTACTCAAAGTGGGAATTATGTAATTGAGAATGGTGCCCTAGATACCCTCTTTGTAAGTTTCTAGCATTTATTTCAATTTAACAACTATCCATGCCTCAATTTCTAGTACTTAACAGATATAAATCAACCCTTTTTAAGGATTAAAAGGCAACTTCTACCATGAAAATTTACTCTCTTCAAAGAGCCCACTAGGGAAGGGAGAATGAATCAGGACCTTGATGGGCAAACAGAAGGACAAAGTGGCCTGCAGGGCACTCCCCATCTGCCGCCGAGCCTGCCTCCAACGCTCACTCTGTAACTCTGCCCTTCCCTCCTCAGGAACTGTCCAGGGGCAGGCAAGCAGTGGTCTCCCTCAGCGCCCAACACGCAGATGCACAGCTCCTAGTGAGGGTCTACTGGGAACAGGGAGGAAGGAGGTGAACAATACTGCACCGCTAGTTTGAAGATAAACAGGAAGACATTCTGGAAGAATGTATCACTCACTCCTGCAACAGGACTGGTGAGTCCTATTCTCATTTTCTGTCAACTCAGCAGTACCCAGAGGAAAATGCCACATCACTCAGAGAAGATGAGGATCACCCAGAGAGGACGAGGATCCCATACTTGGCCAATGTCCTGACTGTGTGCAAAGGCTCAGTCCCACCTTCTCCAGACACCATCTAAGAGCTTACAGCAACACACCCCAACACTAGTTTCCACTATTTTATCAGCTGAATTTGTGTGCTTATCTTGCTTCTACACAAGGTTTTGAGAATTAACACAGGGTGGCTGTCTTACTGATTTGTATTTCTTACAAAATCTAGAAGGAGTGAACATGCACAAGGAGTTTAAGGAGAACACTGATTAAGTAAGAGCCTTATTTTTCATTCTTTTATAGTTGATAAAGAAAAACAGTTTTATACTTTTGGAGACTTATCTGCAAGAAGATTCAGAAGTGTAGGCAAAAGATTTTATGAAAGAATCTATAGCTATTAATGGTCATGTCTACCTCCTTAAACTATATTAAGCTGCATCAATAATACTGCTAACGGTATTAAAAGTTAATATGAAAAGTTAAAATAAAGATTACATGATTTTAAGTCTGCTATCATTGACAGTGTTGTAATTCTGTACTTCTGATATAAAATTCAATATGCAAGGAGATGTAAAATAAGAAGTGACTTTCTTTCTCATTTGTGTCTCTCCCTTCACAAGAGACTATTATCAGTTTCTAGTTTTGTTTTGCTTTTTGAAATGAGAATGGGAATCCTAGAACTCTGCTGGCTTTGGCAGAAAATGTTCTACTTTTTTGAGAGTAATACAGGAACTTAGGGAAAATGAAAGTCACTCAGTTGTGTCCAACTCTTTGCAACCCATGGACTATGGTCCACAGAATTCTCCAGGCCAGAATACAGGAGTGGGTAGCCTTTCCCTTCTCCATGGGATCTTCCCAACTCAGGGATTGAACCCAGGTCTCCTGCATTGCAGGTGGATTCTTTACTAGCTAAGCTGCAAGGGAAGCTGGGAACTTAGGGATATCCCCACTCATTAGCAAATAAATACAGCAAAATACTTCCTCTCAAAACTGAAGATCACAAGTTATTAAACATAAAGGGATTATTACCATGTAAGCAAATAAACATTAAAAAGAAGATCCACAACAACAAACTTTAGAAATTTAAGAACAAAAGATTGAAAATTCTAAAAATTTTCAGACAGACCGAAAAGAGAAAAAGGTTACAAACAAAAATTCAGACTATGTTAGACTTCTCAAAAGGAAAACTAGATTTTTGCAAACAAAAGTAAAAATGCCTTCCAAATTTTGATAGATAATAAACTTCAGTTTAGAATTTCAAGTACAACTTAATTAGGTACAAAATAAAGACAAATTTCCAAAATCAAGGACTCAAAATCCTACACATGCTATTCAAGAATGTGTTCTGGTTAACTTCATGTAAAATGAGAAAAAGATACAATTTTCCTATCTCAAGAGAGAATTTTAGGCATAAGGGAGCAAGTTATGAAGTATTCCTGAGGGATAAGAAAAAAAAAATCTTCCTGATGTCCTAAAACTAACACCCAGTTACCATGAAGACAAATCTCCTTTTTAAAGTAGGTGGGTATGGCATGGCAGTAGAAAAGAAACCTGAAGCAAATGCCTACTGCTGCTACTGTTAAGTCATTTCAGTCGTGGCCAACTCTTAGCGACCCCATGGACTGCAGCCCACCAGGCTCCTCCATCCACGGGATTCTCCAGGCAAGAGTACTACAGTGGGGTGCCACTGCCTTCTCCAAAGTAAATGTCTATGTGGGCTTTTAAAAAAAGTGATTTCTGCTATCTTATGAGAACTGAATCCTACTGCTACTGATAAAGGAGGACATACTCTATTTTCTGGGGTGTCTAGGTTTATCCAGCAGTAGTTCTGGATGGTTTCTTCCAGCTAAACCCAGATGGAAGGCATGGACGGCACGACGCCAACAGTGCCTTCTCACACCCACACTCCACTCCTCAGGTGAGTTGGTCCACAGCTTGTCAGTAGGTGGGATGAAAAAGCCGCTCTCTCACCCAAAAGCCCCTCATCTGGCAACGACGGGGAAAGCCAGAAAGCATGCCCACTCTGTATGTTTCGGAGCTAGATCCAGAACCTCTAATTACCACTCCATGTCAGAGTGTGACAAACAACTAAAATGTATCAAGGAAAACTCTTAATAACAAAGCTGTTTATAGACTCAGAAGAACAAAAACAAGAATAACAGAAAACTTGGATAGGCTAGATAAGTTGTACTAATTACAGTAATTTTAGTAAATTCCCTACTCCTTAATTACCATGTAGCACAAAAATGATTATGTGTGCTGTGAAATGCATCAGATCCAGCTGTAAGTAGCACGAACAATTCACGCACCAAGTCATGTAGTGTGAACATGCGTAACACTTTCACAAGTCAGTGGAAGACACAGGTATTCCAAGAATGAAAACCCAAGTTCCAAGTTTATTAGAAATAAAGAGTGAATGATTGATAAGGGAGTGGAAATTCAGTGACCCGGACAGAAAATGTTCTGTGGACACTCTTCTAAACATTGTATGGACTATCTGAGGGTCACAGTAATTGACCCATAAGAGCAGTTCCTCTGTAATGAAGGAATCAAACAACAGTGGTGAGGTGGTCAGTGGTACAAACATTTGTGCCCAAAGCACAAAAAGGCCTTTGAGGCTTTTTATGTCATCCACCACTTAAACTACTTCTCTGGCAACTTAGAATGAAGCACACACAGTAGCACTGAGAGGGGAAATAACAGGAAGAGGCAGTGAGACTTCAGGACAGACGGGCGAGAAGGGACCCTTGAGAATGAGAAGGGTCCCAATCAGGGAAGATCCCCAAATTCCCTAAGGCATTCGAGCCTGAAGAGACAGGTTATTTAAGAAAGTACCATGCTTATATCGGTATTTTTAAAGGTTTTTCTGCATATGATTTCTTCCATAAGAAGTGACTTGTTAGGAGACATGCAGGATCTACTTCTGAAGGGAAGCAGTCACTGGAAGGGATATGAAGAAGCTAATGCCGAAAGGTTATATATACAGCTTGACATGGTTGCTGTTTATGAGCCTATAGGTGGGTTCAGCCTGTGAAAAAATGTTCTAGTTATAGACACATGTATCTACTTATTCGTGTCTAAGTTATACTTCAGTGCAAAGGTGACCTGAGTGAAGACTGGGTGGACAGCTGTGTTTTTCAATTCAAAGGCACAAAGGAGGGAAGCCCTCCTGGCTTGGCTCGTTTTCAGAGAAAACATGCCCTCCTGATGACAGCATGAACAGAAATAACCTGGACAGCTTAGAAACAACAAGATAGCCAGGAATCCAGCTTCGCAGAAGACAGACTCAAGACATGCTTCCCATGAAGGAAGAACAAAACCAAACACGAAACAACAGTCCAATTGCTGTCCCCATCAGTATTCACTAAAACAAGAGTACCTCTCACAAATTCCTAGACACTGGGGGTGGTAGACAAGAGAGAATACCTAAAATTATACTTAAGAACCATGAAGATCAGGACACATCTTTGGAAGAGACTGGCTAGTATGAATATGCAAGACCTCAATCTATTGTGACTGAACTGACTGTATCTGACCGAACAATTCTGTGACCCGTGAGCAACCCTCCCCAACACCGTCTGCACCTATATCAACTGGGCAGGCACTCCAAACAGTGCTCCTATAGTTTGAACTGGGTCATCAATGGATCTGTGTGGCATGTTATAAAGTCATGCCATACAGATTAAACACTTGGAGAAACAGTTTACAACAGCTAAATAGTCTGGGGTAATTAAACACCATGAAAAACATCTTTACCAATGGATCAAGAACAGGCCCAGATAAAATAATTAGCCACATCCTAGTAATAACCACTGCTTAAAATGTGGTGACCTATAATGAAAGGAGACTACTTTTGAGGGTAAAACAGAAAAGGGGTGAATAGATTTTCTAAACTTGACATATTCATGCCTGGAATGCTTTAAAGTGCTAACTTAACACAAAGCAGGGAAAATAACATTCTCTTTTCTTCTTAAATATGCTGGGAAGCCAATACCATGTTATAAATAGAGAAAACCACCCCCAGAAAAGCTGGCAAATTCAAGAAGAAAAAGAGCTATTTTAGGTTCCTTCTTGTTCCTTCCAGTCTGTAAAAGCAGGGAGAAGTATTTATACAAGGAAACAGATTTTTGTCTTAAAAATTACAAATATTTCAATCTGGTAGAAATGATTGGAACTACAGTCCAAGACAAGTTCTACAGGCACGTTGAGAGACTTTAAATTTTGCCTTCAATCACTGCAGTCTTCAGAAGACTGAATGAATGGTACAATGAATGACTCAAAAGCAACCACCATTTAGGCCCAGGTCTGCTCTTTCCAACATCCTCCTGCCCATGGAATTCTTAACCTAGAAATGTCATTCAAACAAACAGTCATCTATGAGGTGCAAGGCTCTCTATACTAAATATTCCCAGTAACGTCGAAACAATATAGCCATTCATGGCTTAAGAGAGGCCTAGGAAAAAAGCTGTCAGGGGCAAACCTTGGCTTTCGTTGCAGCTGAGGCAAGAGCAGCTGCTGCGGCTGTGGCTACGTTTCCTTCAGAAATTTCATGTTCTACTTTCTTCTTCCCAACATCACTTTCTCTTTCTTTACAAGAATCAGTGAGTTCCTTGTTCTCTTCGGCCTCTTTTTCTTCTGGGGGGAAAAAAATCAGGAAGCTTTATTACCAGTGTGCCCAGTCTGAATAAGCCATCTTACTTCTCACCTCTGCCACATGACGAACTAGGACTGATGTTACAAAGAGATCCCAGTGCCTTTCCCTTCTTAAGGCTTCTGTTGACCTACTCCATGCGTGTCAGTCGGCTTCTACTTGAGATGGATTTTCTAAATAGGACACTCTGTCTTCTCTGAGCTCTCTATGCAGTTTCCCTTGGATATAAAGGAAAATTCAGAGGAGCTAAGTCTTAAGACCAAAATGTTTGTTCATCAGTCAATGAGATGCTCTGGGAAATCCTAGGGTCTGGAGGAAATCAGAAGCCGAGAACAGGCACCTCTGGAAGCCTTTCAAGTCAGGCAGGATGGGACATGCCAGCAACAAACTGGAAAGACAATGCACTGAAGTACTGACTTCAGTCACAGCCAAACACCTTGCTTGTCTGTATCGCTGAAAACAATGTAGTCACCAGCATGGTGACGGTGCCTCAGTGCAAAATAAAACTCCAATTCATATTTACTGTTAAGAAACATGTAGCAAATGAAAGACGATTTCTATACAATTTAACTGCTACATTTCTCCAGTGCTTTTAGTGTCTTACATAATAAAGTCCAAAGAGTTTCCTCAAATTACCTGATTTGGTATCCTCGCTAACTTCACTATCCTGTTCCTTTTCACTGTTTTTTTCATTTTCTCCATCTTGTGCTTTATCACCTTCATCAGTTTCATTTTCCCCCTTGTTTTCTACCTGAAAGGGGTACAAAAGACGACAGAGTGAGAAAAAGAAAATAAAAGGTCCTTTTACAAGTTACGTTATCTTAGAATAACAAAAGGTTCCACTATTTTTGGCAACAGGTGGACTAGGTTCAGAAGAGTCTTGCAGAGAAAAGCTGGGCAAAAAGTCAATAAATTCTGAAAAATACCTCTCACTATCCACAGCTCCTGAATGCTCATGAGACTTCCTGTTTCTTAAGTACAGTGCCACCCCCCTCTGCCATAATGCTGGGGACACAATGTCCAGAAGAGTGTCAGTGTGACTTATTTACTGGCTAAACAAACACACACACGGTCAGTCATCTATATGCTTAGCTGCTTGGTCGTGTCTGATTCTCTGCGATCCTGTGGACTACATGCAGCTCGCCAGGCTCCTCTGTTCTTGGGGACTCTCCAGGCAAGAATACTAGAGTGGGTAGTCTTTCCCTTCTCTAGGGGATCTTCCCAACCCAGGGATGGAACCCAGGTCTCCTACACTGCAGGCAGACTCTCTACCATCTGAGCCACCAAGGAAAAATACTAAAAGTATTTAAAATGCACAGTACAAGAAGGTCCTACTGTACAGCAGAAAACCATATTCAGTATGCTATAGTAAACCATGCTGGAAAATAATATTTAAAATGTATTACAAGTATAATAATTATTTTGCTGTACAGCAGAAATTAACACAATATTGTAAATCAACTATATTTCAATATATAAAATGAATAAAAATACATAAAATGTACAGCATCACCAAGAAGCAAAATGAAATGCTGCCAAAATTAAAAGTTGACAAAGCTCTTCGACACAGGCATTTACAATGGCTCTTAGAAGAGCCCAACAGAGCAATCAGTGATCATTTTCTGGAGACTGAAAACTTAAACTGCTCTATGGTCAGGAGCTGCATCATTTAGCCATTTTGAAATCCTTGGACAAATTAGGTAACATCATCTATAAAATGAGACTATATCATTGACTTGAGGCTGTTTTAGAAACTTGATAAATTCATAAATGTAAAGTATAAAGTACCGTATTTGAGACGCTGTAAGAACAATCATTAATTTTACTATGATTCCCTTCCTCTCCTTATCTATATACAATGATGAAGTACAAAATGTAATTAAGACCTTAAATCCTTGCTTCATTTAAACAGTGACTGACTGATTATTCTGTATCCTGATCTTGAAGAGGCTTGGCAATTCTGTTCTGCTTGGCTTACCTCACATTTACAGCCTTTATGAGACAAGGGTCAAGACACAAACATCCTGGGCACCTGGATGCCTTCTGTACACTGGTTGCAGTGTCTCCCCCTCCACTGCCAGTTGGAAGATCTGATTCCCCATTCTTCAATTCAAGCCTTATAATTTTATGTGCCCTTTAAGACATACTTCAAATGTCACCTCTTGTTAAGTTTCCCAAATTTTTTTCTGCTGACAGCTAAGTCTCCAGAAAATTCCTCAATACTCTCTAATTCTCTTCCGGCATAAGTACAGAACCCAAACCCTACAATTCAATAGTTTAAAGTTTTCAATAGTCTCTTGTATTCACATTCCCGAACTCTGAAAGAATTACAGAAGCTGGAAGAGTGGATAGATAAATCCTCACTAAAGTAAAAGTGAAAGACTCAGTCGTGTCCAACTCTTTGTGATCTCGTGGACTATATCCAGTCCATGGAATTCTCTAGGCTAGAATACTGGAGTGGGTAGCCGTTCCCTTCTCCAAGGGATCATCCCAACCAGGGATCAAACCCAGGTCTTTCACACTGCAGGTGGGTTCTTTACCAGCTGACCCACCGGGGAAGCCCACCGGGAACCTGAAGAGTGGATAAATCCTCACTAAATAAACAAATGAAAAATGTCCGTATTATGTCTTATGAGAACTGCATCTTAAAACAGGAAAGTGAAAATAGCTGACAGAATCACTTATAGTCCTGAGAAGAACTCAAAAGATCAAAAGAAACCCAAACTCATTGTGTGAAAGACTGTGCTCTCTATGGCTTTTCTGTCGTGGGAGAATTCAAACAGACTGACATTTTACCTTTTCAGGCTGCTGAGCATCAGTATCTGTTTCCATTTTTTCCTCTTCAGCTCCTTCTACAAACAAAGGAATAAGAACAAATAGTACAATGTGGGGAAAAAGTAAAAACTATTATAAAGTTCTGAGAGTATCTGAAATACAACTACACATAGTATAATGGACAGCTCTCACAACCAGAAGGGTGACATAAAACCACATATACTTTATGATTCTACTAATTTAAAATTCAAAAGCAGGTGAAAGTAATCGGTGGTGTTAGAAATCAGGAGAGTGGTTCAGCAGGAAAAAGGTGGGTTTAAGGGTGGCTTGGGGTGCTGGTAATAATCAGTTTTCTTGATCTTGGGGCTGCTTACATGAGTGTGTTTAATGTGTGAAAATGAACTGAACTGCCCACTGTGGGGCTCCATTTTTCTGTACACATAAAAATTAAAAGTTCAAAAACACTTTTTAAGTTAAAGTTGTCTTTGTTACCACAATGCAATGAAATCAGAAGCTTAAAATACACACTTCTCTTTGTTTGGAAACGTAATTTTGAGATTCAGTAAAAATACCACATATGGGAAAAGGTAAAATATGCCTTTTATTCTTAGATTAGAAAAGAAATAATGGTCAAAGTCTATAAGCTGTACATTCTTTATAGAAAAGAAAGAAAAACAGAATAGAGGAGGTAGGCAGAAAATAAGAAGGGCAAAAAAAATTAAAGATATTAAAAACAAACAAAAATACAACAGTTTAAAAATATAAAACGGAATCAAGGTATCTCTTCTGTGACAGATCAAGAAAAGAGAGGGAAGGCAGAAATTAATATTAAGAATGGAAGAAAGGCCATAGCTATAGATAAAAAACGAAGGTCAAAAAGGAAGTGGTAATAATCTACTGAAGAGGTGAAAATATTTACAAATAATATTGACTGATGAAGGGTTAATATTCAAAATATATAAACATCTCATATAATTCAATATTTTAAAAAACACAAATAATTCAATGAGAAAATGAGCATTAGACTTGCATAAACACTTTTCCAAAGAAAACAAGCACGGCCAATAGACACAAGAAGAGAGGCTCAAAGTTGCAAATCTTCAGAGAAATGAGAGTCAAAATCCTACGGAGGTATCATCTCACGCTTGTCAAAATGGCTCTCATCAAAAAGATCACAGCTAACATGCACTGGCGAGGATGTAGAGAAGAGAGAATCCTAGTCAGTGGGAATGTAAATCAGTGCAGTATGGAGGTTCCTCAAAAACCACAACAAAAACTCACTATATGATCTAGCAATTCCACTCCTGAGTAAATATTTAAGGAAATGAAAACACTAATTCGAAAAGATACTAGCACTCCAATGTCTGGAGCAATCTTATTTAGAGTGGCCAAAATATGGATACAACAAAAGATGAATGGATAAAGAAGATGTGGAACACATACACACAAATATTTCTTAGCCATAAAAAGAACAAAATTTCACATTGTGCAACAACATGGATGGACGTGGAGGGCATTACATTTAGTGAAATAAACCGGGCAGAGAAAGAAAATATTCTGTGTTATCACTTATATGAGAAACATAAAAAATAAAACAGAAACAGACTCACAGAATAAATTAGTGGTTACCAGTGAGGAGAGGGAAGGAAAGAGTGTCAAGATGGGGAAGGGGGTTAAGAGCACAAACTACTATATATAAAATAAATAAGCAACAAGCAGCACTATTTACAATAGCTAGAACATGGAAGTAACCCAGATGTCCAACAACAGATGAATGGAATAGGAAGCTCTGGCGCATATATACAGTGGAATACTACTCAGCCATAAAAAGGAACACATTTGAGTCACCTAGTTCTAGTGAGGTGGATGAACCTAGACCCTTTTATACAGAATGAAGTAAGTCAGAAAAAGAATATAAATATCGTAAACTGACACAAATATATGGGATCTATAAAGACGGTACTGACAAATTTATTTGCAGGGCAGCAATGGAGAAACAGACACAGAGAACAGACCTATGGACACGGTGGAAGGGGAGAAGGGAGAGGGTGAGATGGACGGACAGAATAATATAGAAATTTATAACACTGTATGTAAAACAGACAGCCAATGGCAATTTGCTGTATGACTCAGGGAACTCAAACAGAGGCTCTGTGACAATCTAGAAGGCTGGAGTGGGGAAAGAGATGGAACAGAGGTTTGGGAAGGAGGGGACATGGCTATACCTATGATTGAGTCTTGTTGATGTATGACAGAAAGCCAGAAAATTCTGTAGAGCAAATATCATTCAATTTTAAAAATTAAGTGGCAAAAAAAGAATATATTATACAGCACAGAGAACATAGTCAATATTTTATAATAACTGTAAAGTATTATAAGCTATAAAAATACTGAATCACTATGCTGTCCACCTGAAACTAATACAAACTGACTATACTTAAAAAAAAGAAGTGACAAACTGCTCTAAAAAAGTTTATGCCAAATAAAACAGAAAAACTAGATCAAATTAACAAATTACAAGAAAACTGATTTTCCTAAACAGATCTGGGAAGAAGTATAATAACTGAAAAAGCTAAAAAACTTAAGACAAAAACACCACAGGTCCAGATGTTTTTACTAGCAAATTATACCAAATTTTTAGGGGAAAAAATGATTATAATCTTCATAAATTTTTCCAGAGAATATGGAAGACGGAATATCTCCTAACTCATTCTATAAGGCCAGTAATAACCTTGATTCACAATCTGAATACAGACAACAGATAAGGAATATTATACAGACCCCTACGCTAAATATCATTCATAGTCACAAATGAGAAACTCCAAAGCAAAATACCAGAAAACAGTACTGTATTTAAAAAGGTAATATATTATGACAATAACAGAAGAGTGATATAACATTAATATTTCTATCAACTTATTTGCTCATATGCATAAAAGTATCTGATAAAACTCAGGATCTTTCATGACAAGGGTTAAAAATAAAAGGAAAGTTCCTGAGCCCCCCAACAACAGTCAGTGATAATCCTATATGTCATTCTTCAAGAAGAGATGCCTATAGTATTCCATCTATTATCAAGAGCAAGACATGAATACCAGCATAACTACTTTCCTTTGATATTGCCATAAAGGTCACAGCCTAGGCAGTCAATAAAGAAACAGACATAAAAAAGGGGTAGAAAGGAAAGAAGAAGATAATTATGATCTGCAGAAAATAAAACAATGTACCTAGAAGAATCTGCAGGAAAGTTACTAGAAATAAAGACAGCATTGCAAGACAGTTAGCTATATAATTAACATACAAAATCAACTGCATTTCAACATACTAACAAAAAAAATCAATTCTAGATAAGACACATTAAAAAAAAACCTGAAAGATCTCTAATCACAAAATAAAATGTGCCCATAAAATAGAATAAAAAACTATTAAAATGAAAATAAAGGACTTCTTTACATTGAGATACCAAAAAGAACAAGTAACAAAGTAACACATGCCTCATGGTAACTAGATTAGCTCCTCAGATTTATAAAGAAAAAGGTAAACACTATGGAAAAGTGAGTATAAGACAAGAACAGTTATTCCACAGAATGACATGACTGAAAAATTTAAGATACTGTAATTAGTCATCAAAGAAATGTAATTTAAAATCATAACGGAACATCATTTGCACCTGCTATATCAGCAGAATCGAATACTAGGAAGGTAATGGATCGAGTGTTACTGGTCAACTTTAGGGAGAAACTAGGCATTTCCTAAAACAGTGTTACTCACAGAAGCAGTTCACAACAAAATAAGCTGAGCAAGAATGTTCAAAGTTCAATGTTCAAAAATGTTCAATTCTCTTTTTTCCTTTCCTTTAATAAGAAATCCACTTTATGAAAAAACGAGAACCGAATTAGTGATGCAACTGCCTTAACATGGTGTGGCAATTACACTTAAAAAATTAAAAGACGCTTACTCCTTGGAAGGAAAGTTATGACCAACCTAGATAGCATATTGAAAAGCAGACACATTACTCTGCCAACAAAGGTTTGTCTAGTCAAGGCTATGGTTTTTCCAGTGGTCATGTATGGATGTGAGAGTTGGCCTGTGAAGAAAGCTGAGCACCGAAGAATTGATGCTTTTGAACTGTGGTGTTGGAGAAAACTCTTGAGAGTCCTTTGGACTGAAAAAAGATCCAACCAGTCCATTCTGAAGGAGATCAGGCCTGGGACTTCTTTGGAAGGACTGATGCTGAAGCTGAAACTCCAGTACTTTGGACACCTCAGAAGAGTTGACTCACTGGAAAAGACTCTGATGCTGGGAGGGACTGGGAGCAGGAAGAGAAGGGGTCGACAGAGGATAAGATGGCTGGATGGCATCACCGACTAGATGGATGTGAGTGTGAGTGAATTCCGGGAGTTGGTGATGGACAGGGAGGCCTGGTGTGCTGCGATTCATGGGGTTGCAAAGAGTCGGACACGACTGAGCGACTGAACTGAACTGATGACTGCTTCTGCACCACAAACGAAGAACTGAGTAGTTGCAACAGACAGAGTCTGTCATCAAAGGCAGTAAAAGTAAAGGTCCTGTAAGAGCTTGCAAACCTCTGTGATAGAAAATTCATCCTACTATGACAGCCCTGCTTATGAACAAAGATAGTCTTGGAGACACTGCCAGACTCTCAAGGTCTCAACTTGAATGTTGGGAATTGAGGGGCACTGGCGGTGAGATTATGAGGATGGCTTCATCGGATCCCTCCCTTGAGATTTTCATGCCCTTGTATAAATCCCTTCCAAGTGTGAGCAGCATCTGCGGTTTACTTCTAGCCACAACAGAACACAGCCAGAGAGACAGGATGTTAAATGACATGAGACCCCGTGTTGTACCAGACTCGCTCTGGGGACTCCTTGTTGGATTGATGAAGTACGCTGCCATGCAGGGGAAGCCTCAATGGCAAAGAGTCCTCAGTGGCCCTAGGAGCCGAGGGAAGCTCCTGGCTGACAGCCAGCAAGAAACCAAGGCTTTCAGTTCTACAACCGCAAGTAAATTAATTCTGAGAACAAGACTGAGCCTGGGGATGGATTCTTCAACAGTCAAGCCTCCAGAGGAGAATGTAGCTCCACCATCAACTTGACTGTTGCTTTCTGAGATCCTCAGCAGAGGACAAGTTAGGCTATGCACAGACTTCCGACTCACACTAGGAGACAATAACTGTACTGTGTTTTAAGCCACTAATTTTGTGGTAATTTGTTTTGCACCAATAGATAACTACTATACCTCCACCGAGCTTCCCTGGTGGCTGAGACAGTAAAGAATCTGCCTACAATGCAGGAGACCCAGGATCAATCAGTTGGGAAGATCCCCTGGAGGAGGAAATGGCAACCTACTTCAGTGTTCTTACCTGGAAAATACCACAGACAGAGAAGCCTGAAAGGCTACAGTCCGTGGGATCACAGAGTCGGACAAGACTGAGTGACTAACATACACATACCTCCTTAACTTCTGAATGAACCTCAACCAAGGGTGAGAAGCAAATTCGCCAGCATCCATAAGAACAACTTCAGAGAAATGGTCTCATCCACTAGTCCAGGGCAATTTCACCCCCGTCACCACCTCTTTCTCCCAGCTTCCACAAGGCATACTTTTTGGTCTAGTAATAATATGCTTGAAAGTGAAAGTGTTAGTCGCTTAGTTGCATCCGACCTTCTGCAACCCCATGGACTGTAGCCCACCAAGGTCCTCTGTCCATGGGATTTTCCGGGCAAGAATACTGGAGTGGGCAGCCATTTTCTCTTCCAGGGGATATTCCAGATCCAGGGACAGAACTCGGGTCTCCTGCACTGCAGGCAAATTCTTTACCATCTGAGCCACCAAGGCATGCATGCTCAGTTGCTTCAGTCGTGTCTCTCTGCAACTCCATGGACTATAGGCCTCCAGGCTCCTGTGTACACAGTATTCTCCAGGCAAGAATACTGGAATGGGTTGTCATGCCCTCCTCCAGGGGATCTTCCTGACCCAGGGATTGAATTTTCTGAATTGCAGGCTGATTGCTGAGCCACCAGGGAAGCCCATAAACAATATGCTTAGCAAAAGCAAAATGAGAGATAAAGAAACCATTTCCTAAAGTCTTAAGGGAACTGGGAAAGTTAGCTTTGAGGAAAGAATAAAATGCTTGCAAAATACCTGCCTTTAATAAAGTATGTTATAAATAACTAAGTCATGATTCCCCTTGGAAAAGAATGACGTTTATTTGTTGAGAACATTGTTACACATCATCTGAAAACTGTCAACAGTCACTTTCTAGAACAGACAGAGCAATGTGACTTCTACAGAGACTCTGGCCTTCTCTACAAGGTGAAGTCTACGAGGTAAAGGCCTTTCAAAACCAGTCGCACACCTCCACAGATGCACTTGACCAGGAACTCTGCCCCCCACAGATTTCTTGTATTGTTTTCAAAATATGCCACCTATGTTCACTCCTTCCTTTTTCATTATTGTTTACAAGGTCATTTCCTTTGTGAAGCCTTCCCTAACTGAATGAAGTAACTGTGCTTCTTCCACATGGGTCTCTACTTAAACTGTTTTTCTTTTTATAATAATGTGCCCTCTCTCACCATGAATATTCTTCAAATACAAGATGATTATTTAATTCAGTGATTGATTCACAACATGTGGTCCAGGTACCCTAGGAGTTTCCAAGGTCAAAGCTATTTACATAGCAACAGAAAGATGTTACTTCCCTTTTCACTCTCATCTAAGTGTGGACTATGACTTGTCAGATGCTACCCCATGAAGGTAGTTACAGAAATATGCACCTATGTATCATTTTGTTTTAAAAACTTTCCCAGTTTCAACTTTTAATATAGTAAAAAATATCAATGATATAATCCAGATAAATGGAAGCATTTGGGGTTCCTTGATATTTTTAAATAGTCAAAAAGTCCTGAGACCAAAAAATTTTAGAAATGTGACTCCAATAAGTTTGTCTTCCCAGGGAAGGGGAAAATGAAGCCCATGGATAGAACTCACAATAGGAACATTTCTGGGAGAATAATCAGGTCATTCCCTGTATTAAAGTCCAAACATTCCATAAAGCTGGCAATACCGTCTAAGCAAGATCATGAGCCTGTATCACTCTCTGTAACCTCACTCCAGCTTCTGTATGCTGTTCTCTTTCTACATTCTTATTTGAATTTTGTATTATGGCCAACCTGGTTTACTTCTCACCTTTTAAACAACCTTCCATTTCCACCTCTGGGCCTTTGTTCATGTTGTTCTACAGCATAGAAAATTATACTTGCTCCAAGCTGGCTCAGTGACATTCTAAACCTCTTTTTCAATACTCAGCTCAAATTCTACTTTCTTTGTGAAGTTTTCCTTAGTCTAAAATTACACAACCCGTTGTGTTCTTTCTTATATCACTTCCTTTGTAGTCCTCCTTGAACAATACTATACTTCATTCTATCTCCAATCCTCTAATAATGAATTATTTTTCTATGTTTATGTAACTCATCATAAAATATAGCCCCAATTATTAGTATTACCTGTCTTATGTAACTGTCTTATAGCAAGACAGCCGTATCAACTAAGCATAATATGAAATTTGATTTTTACAAGTCACCTAAAGGCAGACGATTATATACACGAAGCCAATTTTTTCCTAAAAATTCTTGTCCTATCATCTACTGAATGAGTCATTAGGTAAGTCACTTAACTCTTGGATCGTCCTTAGAGGTTAAATATCCTATTCTGAGCTGTTCAGAAGTCTGAATCTCTATTTCAACGCCTCTTGATACAGATCTGAAAGAGCCCTTAAAATATAACAGTGACAAAGAGAACAGAGAAGTCCACTCCACATGATGCAGCGTGAAGATCAAATACTGATCCCTGTTTCCTTAGGTTCATGAGTCTAGCATGGTCTCACACACTGGTGTTTTAGAAGGGCCTGATTTTAAAGAGGTTATGGGAATCCTCAGGGTGAGAAGAATGAGGCTATTTATAAGCTTAAACAGTATCTGCGGCAAGAATCTTAACAGTCACTTCTGGGCTTTATGTTCCTAGAAAGTGATCTTTTCAACATTATTATTATCAGGATGCTCTTCTTCATCTCCTGACGGACTAGACTAGTTCTTAACCTTCTCAAAAATGGAATAATGAGTTGGGTTC
Organism: Madoqua kirkii; assembly: GCA_006408675.1. NCBI lineage: Eukaryota > Metazoa > Chordata > Mammalia > Artiodactyla > Bovidae > Madoqua > Madoqua kirkii. The sequence continues at coordinate 45,763 of SJYC01024499.1, read as the reverse complement.
TTCTATACAGAGCTGTGACAAATGGCTCAAGGTACACTCCTTGAGTCCAGTATTTCACAAGGCATTCAGGAGCTCAGGGGACAATTCACTCATTGATATAAAAGAATCTTCTCTGAACACTCTCTATATAATAATATCTGTGATTCAAGTTCCCTAAAAGGATAGTCAATAATAAGGAAAAAGCATCAATGAATTTAATCTTTCAAATTTCTCTAAACCAGAATTAAGATACAGACAGTGAATCTACTCAGCATGCAAAACAATAAAATAAAGTAAAACCCATACTGCAGATTCAGTTCAGTCTCTCAGTCGTGTCCGACTCTGCAACCCCATTAACTGCAGCACGTCAGGCCTCCCTGTCCATCACCAACTCCTGGAGTTCACCCAAACCTGTGTCCACTGAGCCAGTGATGCCATCCAACCATCTCACCCTCTGTTGTCCCCTTCTCCTCTTGCCCTCAATCTTTCCCAGCATCAGGGTTTCTTCAAATGAATCAGCTCTTTGCATCAGGTGGCCAAAGTATTTGAGTTTCAGCTTCAACTTCAGTCCTTCCAATGAACAATCAGGACTGATCTCCTTCAGGATGGACTTGATGGATCTCCTTGCAGTCCAAGGTACCCTCAAGAGTCTCCTCCAATACCACAGTTCAAAAGCATCAATTCTTCAGTGCTCAGCTTTCTTTATAGTCCAACTCTCACAGCCATACATGACCACTGGAAAAACCACAGCCTTGACTAGACAGACCTTTGTTGGCAAAGTAATGTCTCTGCTTTTCAACATGCTGTCTAGGTTGGTCATAACTTTGCTTCCAAGGAGTAAGTGTCTTTTAATTTCATGGCTGCAATCACCATCTGCAGTGATTTTGGAGCCCAGAAAAATAAAGCCATCCACTGTTTCCATATCTATATGCCTTGAGATTAGGCAATACAAATGGGGGGTACAATAATATGTATTTAAGAGACTCCTGCCTGACCCCTGAATATACATGCACATTCCAATACCCTAAGGGGAAGGGCTGATGACCTTAAATGACTAAGAGTCACTGTATTACGATATTTACTTAGGAAAATGTCCTTATTCTTAGGAGACACATGCTGAGTTACCCAGTGGGGATGAAAAGAATCATGATGTATAAAACTTACTTTGAAATAATTCATAAAGATAATAAAATAAAAATTGTTTATTTAGATGCCTAAATAGATTAAAATGGCAAAGTTGAACCTAACTGGGAGGCATAGGAGACTCCACTGTGCTATCCTATCAACTTTTCAGCATGCTTGGCTACAAATAAAGAGATGATCAGAAAGGCAATTCTGTTTTCTTTCCAGGTCAAATTAAAAAAAAATTTCTTTAATAAAAGGCGTGGTGATAAAATAAAAAAATCTTAATATTCAAACACAGTACATAGTTATTACAAAAATACATCAATTTAACAATTCCTAGATGGGGTCTATTCTCAACCTAACAGAATAAAACATTAAAACACAGGTTACACCCTGACACTCTTCTGTTCAAATCCCTCCTTTGGCTCCACCTCCAAGTAAACGTTAAACTGTTATAAAGGCCCACAAGGCCCCTCATAGTCTCCCTTGACCTCCTCTACCCTGCAATACAGCTACCTGTCTGTGATTCTTCTTGCTATTCCTCCATATAGCAAGCAGCTCCTGTCCAGAGACCTATATGCTGGCTGCACCCCATGCCTTGAACCCTCTGATCTTGGATGTCTACACAGCTCCCTTCCTCATCTTCCACTTATATCCTTGCTCGAATGTCACTTTCATGGTTAGACATTCATTCCCCTAACCATTTAAAATTGCAGTTCCCCACACTTCACTCTTATCGATGAGTCTTGCTCTGATTTTCATGATGCCAGGTACCGGCCAACACACTCTATGTATTTACATTTAATTTCTATATTCTAATTCCATCTTCCACGTCTAAAATAAAAGTCCACAAGGGCAGCAATTTTGGGCGAATTTGTTTACCACTACTCTGACACCTAGAACACAATGAGACGCCATGATAACACAACATATTTACAGTCTCATTTATCTCTGAGTGAAAAAGGTGGGTGGGTGGGGTTTACAGTCTAGCTCAAAACTGATCTCCCATCCAAGAATGCTTATGTTTTATGCTTATATGCTGAATGACACTGACTGAATTTTTCTGTGTGTTTCTTAACACTTACTCCAGTATAGATGAATCACCCACAGCCACTCTTCCCTGTAGTCACGTAGGATGTCAGAGTTGAACTATAAAGAAGGCTGAGCGCCGAAGAATTGCTGTTTTTGAACTATGGTGTTAGAGAAGACTCTTGAGAGTCCCCTGGACTGAAAGAAGATCCAGCCAGTCTATCCTAAAGGAGACCAGTCCTGAGTGTTCATTGGAAGGACTGATGCTGAAGCTGAAACTCCAATATTTTGGCCACCTGATGCAAAGAGCTGACTCATTTGAAAAGACCCTGATGCTGGGAAAGATCGAAGGCGGTAGGAGAAGGGGATGACAGAGGATGGCATCACTGACTCAATGGACATGGGTTTGAGTAAACTCCGGAAGTTGGTGATGGACAGAGAAGCCTGGCGTGCTGCAGTCCAAGGGGTCGCAAAGAGGCAGACGTGACTGAGTGAGTGAACTGAACTGAACTCTTCCCAGTACATTTGCCTGACTCCTCCTGTAGAGCCTAGGTGTTCAGGAGAGCCTGAGTCTTTTTCTATTATATCTGCCATACTATATAAGGCAAAACATACAATGGAGCCACTAGGCCTTTAATGATCCCTGTTTAATGAATGAAAAATACACACGCATACCTATACAGTTTAGAGGAAAGAGGTTGAGGAAAGAAGGAGGGTCAGAGATATTTAGGTTCAAATTCTAGTCTACTCTTACAAGTATGCCAATTTCATCTGCCAACACTTCAGTTCCTTCTCTCCTATATGAAAACAATGCCACTTTCTCCAAAGGGTTGTTTTGAAAAGACTCTCAAATGACCAAACAGGGTCCCCATATAGGAACTTCCCTGGTGGTCCAGTGGCGAGGACTCTGCACTCCCACGGCAGGGGCCTGGGTTGATTCCTCGAAGGGGAACTAGATCACACAAGCCACAACTAAGACCCGTCCACTGCAGTGAAATAAATAAAAACAAAAATATATTTTTAAAAAACAACCCTATATAATGTGTAAAAAGTATGGGTGCTCAGAAAGAAATGTTGGTTTATAGTGATTTCCAAGCAATGTTTAAAATTTCTTTTCATTTCTTTTGTCTTAACTTCTCCCATCTTTCCCACAAGCAAATAAAATCTCATGATATTTTTAGATTAAATAAAAAAGGTCTCAAATATCAATATCATTTTTTCTATTTCCAGAATGGTATCTGGTCAAACAAAAACCCATACAAACCCATACAAAAAAAAAAATCAGTAGATACAAATCAACAACTAGAGTGTTAAAGAGGATAAACTGAACAAAATCCCAAGCTGACACTTCTTTACTAAATAATTCTCATGAGAAACTGTAACAAATGAAATTCACATAATAATGAAAAATAAGGTGTTCCAGACCTAGTGTTCATTTATCTTAACTTTTATTTCACCAAATACTCCCTTGCAATTCACAATAAAAAGTTAGATAAGAAACTGCCCTGTTGGCGCAGTGGGTAAGAATTCGCCCCCCAATTCAAGGGACACGGGTTCAACCCCTGATTCAGGGATTCCACATGCTGTGGTACAACTAAGTCCATGAACCACAACTACTCGAGCCTGTGCTCTAGAGCCTGCGAGCTGAGACCACTGAGCCGCCACGTTGTGACTACTGAAGCTGGTGCACCCAGAGCCTTTCCACAACAAGAGAAGCCACTGCAGGGAGAAGCGTGTGCACCGTAAGTAGAGAGCACCCCTGCTCGCTGCAGCTAGAGAAAGCCTGTGCAAAGCAACAAAGACCCAGGGCAGTCAAAAATAAAAACAAATTAAAAACTAAAGTTAGATAAGCTAATGAGAGAAATCCACAATCTTATATTTCATAAGGAAACATTTTTCCCCATATTGTTTCATCATCATCAATACACATTAGTGCAATTGCAAATTAAGTATCACAATAAAAAGTATGATTAAGCTACCACCCAAGCATGATATTATCTTGATAAGGAAAACCTACGTCATTCTATTTTCCAATCTGTGTGCTATGTATAAAGTACTATTTTGTTATATAAAGTGCAACTTTAAATGCACATTTGATTCTTCCTTTCTTTGAACTCGGAACTTGGAATGTGGTTCAGAAAGATAGGAAGCGTACTATTGATTCCCCACTACAGCTCTGCTGAGTCAGTTCTACAGGGAGCACCACTTGCTGTTTCGTAATTTATTCTGTTAGTCACAGCCCAAGATAAATCCCTTTAGGTGTAATAGGGTAGCATTAGTTATAGAACTCTGTTCATGACTCATTTAGAAACATTCACATTATCCTGGTTCCTTCCCTAACCTTATTCAACGGTGGCTAGTGCTGTTCAGTCACTCCATCGTGTCTGACTGCGCCCGCATGAATTGCAGCACGCCAGGCTTCCTGTCCTTCACTATATATATCTCTGAGTTTGCTCAAACTCATGTCCACCGAATCTGTTATACTATCCAACCATCTCACCCTCTGTTATCCCCTTCTCCTGCCCTCAATCTTCCCCAGCAACACAGTCTTATTAAATGGTAAAGGACCCAAATTCTGCTGCTGCAACTAGTGAGTACACACTGCACTTCAAAAAGGTTAGCTGGCAAGGTTACCTCCAGGGACTACGAATGAAGCTTACTGTTCATGTCATTCAAAGAATCACCCTGTGGAGTCGCCAATGCTTCCTGCAGCAGCCTGACTCAAGCTTTGTACACTGTAGAAACCATACATTCACTAATGAATCAGAAAAATCTAGCCTCACAAAACTAAGGTTGCTTGCTTTTGGGGGGAGGTGTGGGGAAGTCCTCTTTTAAATCCCACTAAACCAGAAATGGCCAACTTTGCAACCTGTTTCTTAACCACTAATGATTTATGATATTATCTACCAAAAAATTTTAAACAAATTTATATGTAAAAGCGTGTCTCAGATACCGCAAAGTACAGAAACATTTTTTGAATCAAATAAGAAGACTTTGCCAATCCTTTTCAATTCCACGACCACAGGGAACCAAAAGACCCTACAGATGAACCAAAAACACACAAAAAAACGTTGAGGAAAGTAAGACCTTTCCCAGGCATTCAATAGAGAGCCAGGTTTTCCTGGACTGAACTGGGCACTGCCACATGGTGTAGAATCAACAAAAAGCAACAGACATGGTCTGACTTGCTAATTTCTGTCTCCATCTAAGAGAAAAGAAATAGTGTGTTTTCAAACTCAGAAATACTGTGGATACTGTAAATTACTTTTTAATTCAAAGTGCTGGTACTCTGGATTAGTAACCAATATTAAGAACAGTTAGGTCAATAATGTGTTCTTAGGGCTGGAGTGAGAGGTTTCATGAATCTGAAAATCTGTTTTCATATTTGCAAAATAAAGCTCCTAGATTGATACTTTAAAGAAAGCAGAGAAAACAGCAGGGGTAGTCCTATGGTAACTCACAGACACCGTGAGGTTTGAGGCTGTAAGAGACCTTACTAGCATCTACTCAAACCACCTACAACAGAGCACCAGGAGTTCAAACAGTATCATCTGTGCAGTACTGGCTGACCATTTAAATTTTAACTTCATATTATCTTTATTCTGTAAGAATAAATAAGAAAGACAAAAGCTCTTGCAGCTGAAGCACAGATTATATAAATTTCATATAACTAAGACAATGACAGATTAGGAAAGATGACAGCAATAAATATTTAGCTTGAGTTATTAATCAGAAATTGTTTCACAATGAATGAAAAAATGAACAATGTAAAAAACACTGGAAATACACGACTGATAACTATATATAAAAAACAGGATTTTTACTTTAGTGTGAGAATAGGAACACTTCTCATTTGAGAAGTGGGTTGCCATTTCCTTCTCCAGGGAATCTTCTGGTCCCAGGGATCAAATCCATGTTTCCTTCTTAACCACTGAGCCACCAGGGAAGCCCCAATTGTCTCCACATATTTACCTATTTGGCACATTTCATATAATTGCAATTACCTAATATACTGTCTCTTTTCACTGGCTTCTTTCACCTACCATGTTTACAAGGTACCTCCACGATGCAGAATATGTTTAATACTTCATTCCATTTTATGGTCTAACAATATTTCACTGAATAACACATTTTGCTTATCCATTCAGTTGATGGACATCCGAGTTGTTTCTAGTTCTGGTTTTATTTTTATTTTTTGCATGCATGGCAAACAAACTAGATAATCTTAAAAATTCCTACAAAAACACGCACTACCAAAACTATCCCAAAAAGAAAGAGGATAATTTCCTATAGCAAGTAAACAGATTTTGAATCAGTAGTCAAAAAACATTTAAGTATAGCCACTTCAGAAAACAGTATGGAGGGTCCTCAGAAAACAAGTATTTATGTGAGAGTGTGAAGAAATTAGAAACCTTATACATTGCTAGTGGGGAAAAAAAAAAGGTAGAACCACTGTGCAAACAAATGAGTAGCATCCCCAAAAGTTAATTATACAATCTCCCAAGATCAGCAATTCCACTCCTAGGCACCCAAGAAGCACAAAGTGTCATATACATGAATATTCATAACAGCATTATTCAAATGAATAAAAAGCACAAACAGACTAAATAGCCATTAACTGATTAATGGATTAGTAAAATGTGGTATATCAGATTAGGAAAGATGACAGCAATAAATATTTAGCTTGAGTTATTAATCAGAAATTGTTTCACAATGAATGAAAAAATGAACAATGTAAAAAACACTGGAAATACACGACTGATAACTATATATAAAAAACAGGATTTTTACTTTAGTGTGAGAATAGGAACACTTCTCATTTGAGAAGTGGGTTGCCATTTCCTTCTCCAGGGAATCTTCTGGTCCCAGGGATCAAATCCATGTTTCCTTCTTAACCACTGAGCCACCAGGGAAGCCCCAATTGTCTCCACATATTTACCTATTTGGCACATTTCATATAATTGCAATTACCTAATATACTGTCTCTTTTCACTGGCTTCTTTCACCTACCATGTTTACAAGGTACCTCCACGATGCAGAATATGTTTAATACTTCATTCCATTTTATGGTCTAACAATATTTCACTGAATAACACATTTTGCTTATCCATTCAGTTGATGGACATCCGAGTTGTTTCTAGTTCTGGTTTTATTTTTATTTTTTGCATGCATGGCAAACAAACTAGATAATCTTAAAAATTCCTACAAAAACACGCACTACCAAAACTATCCCAAAAAGAAAGAGGATAATTTCCTATAGCAAGTAAACAGATTTTGAATCAGTAGTCAAAAAACATTTAAGTATAGCCACTTCAGAAAACAGTATGGAGGGTCCTCAGAAAACAAGTATTTATGTGAGAGTGTGAAGAAATTAGAAACCTTATACATTGCTAGTGGGGAAAAAAAAAAGGTAGAACCACTGTGCAAACAAATGAGTAGCATCCCCAAAAGTTAATTATACAATCTCCCAAGATCAGCAATTCCACTCCTAGGCACCCAAGAAGCACAAAGTGTCATATACATGAATATTCATAACAGCATTATTCAAATGAATAAAAAGCACAAACAGACTAAATAGCCATTAACTGATTAATGGATTAGTAAAATGTGGTATTCCACCCAAGAGTATTATCGAGCACAGAAAGACACAAAGTACTGCATTACACTACAACATGACAACATGAATGAATTTCGAAAGCATTACGCTACATGAGAGAAGTCAGACACAAAAGGCCACAACAGCATGCTTCCATTTGTAAGAAATTTCCAGAATAGGAAAATCCATAGAGACAGAAAGCAGATTAACGGTACCAGAGCTGAGGAGAGAAAGAATGGGAAGTCACTGCTTAATTGATATGGGATTTCTTCTGGGGTGAGGAAAATGTCCTGGAATTAGACAGTGGTGATGAATGCACAACACAGAGAATTTACTAGAAGCCACTGGATAATATGCATTTTAAGTGAATAAAATGAAGAATTTCACATGAAGTTTATTTCAATTTAAAAATAACCCAAAACAGCAATCTACTCAGCAATATATAAACTAAAACAACCACAAAAGTCCGTTTGGAATTCTTAGGTCTATACGCTCAAAACCTAGATTTAAAAACAGGCATCAGATACCTCCCAACTGTGATTTATTAACAGGAGACAATTTTTTAAAGTCCTATCACAAAAGGAAGAGATTAAAAAAGTCATACATAATTTTTTTTAAGGCCTAAGTGTGTACTGATCATTGCAGTTGACAGGAAAACACAACCACCATTAACCGTCCTCGGGGGCAGCAGGGACTCACCCAGCTTCTCTGGCTCATCCGGCCCCGTGCCTGCAATGCAGCTGCTCTCTAGGCCGTAGGTGGGATCCACCTTCCCAGAGGCACGGGCTGCTTCTTGAACTTTCTTGACATGAGCCTCCACCAATTCCAGGGGCACCTCCTCCCGGACCCGAGAAAACTCCTCTGTGTAAGAATAAAAATGGAACAGTGATCCGGTGTTGTGTGAATATTTGCTTCAGTGTAAACTAGGAAATCTGACACAACACTAGTGTGTCGTATGTAACCTAGTGACCTTTCTCGAGACTCAATCTAATCTATCCCAGGAAGTCAAGAAGGCCAAGGTCAATAAACGTGTACAGTGAGCAATTCCATGACTCCTATGTCTTACCTTACACGTCACAGTCTTACTATATAAACAAGAGATTATGATCTTTAAATATCTATCAGTAACAATCAAAATTGCTGTCCAAATTTCATCTAACTCTGCTGTTTGGATTTTAATCAAGAAAACAGTAAGGATGAAACAACCAGAAAGTCAGGAAAGAATTCTACAGTGTAAGAAAGTTCTAGTTAGAATTCATGCAACCCAAGAATGTTAAATAACTCTTTTTGCCAATTGTATAAAAATCCATATCAATCACAAAACACCATTAAAAACCACTGTTTTGTCCCTCAAAATTCTTAAAAAATGCTCATAGTTTGAAAAATGTTGTATGTTAACTGCTTTATTTAAGAAACATAATCTATTTAAAAAACATAATCTACTATCCTTAAGGGGTAATACATAAAACTGCAATGAGTGTAACAGCTGATAACACCTAAATCTGAGATAAAACTATCATGAAAGCAAGCATGAAGCCACCTCTGAAATGGTCATGCTCACGAGCCAGCTTAAGAAAGCCCATACCCAAAGCTGCTTTGGCTGCAGCAGACGCCACACGAGGATCCACCACAGATGCCAAAAAAGCAACAGTGCTCATGACTGGGTTTCCTGACTGACTGAAGGGGACAGGCTGGTAGGCCAGGGGCCCCAGGGAAGCATCAGAATTCTCAAGGTATGGGTCCTCAATGGGAAGCCTCAAGAAGTGGAGGATGCATTCATCCTGAGTGCGACTTCCAACGTGCTCTGACACTTTGTTCCAATCATCCTTATACATCTCCAGAGCCTGTGATGGAAAAAAAATAGGAGCTTTAATATCAGGTAACAAGAAGTAATGCTTAATGACATCAGAAACCTGCGACTGTTCTTTAGATGGGCTTTAAATTAAAAATAGTAATGAAAATAGTTAACAGTGTTCATAGCAGATAGATCTGATTGCTTTCCTTATTATGTTAAATTCTCAGTCAAGAAAAACAAATAAAAGGCATGTATATTACAAAGAATATGGTGCTGGAGAAGACTCCTGAGAGTCTTGGACTGCACAGAGATCAAACCAGTCAATCCTAAAGGAAATGAACTCTGAATATCCACTGGACAGACAGAAGCTGAAGCTGAAGCTCCAATACTCTGGCCACCTGATATGACAGCCGACTCACTGGAAAAGATTCTGATGCTGGGAAAGACTGAGAGCAGGAGGAGAAGGGGATGACAAAGGATGAGATGGTTAGGTGGCATTACCAACTCAAAGGACATGTTTGAGCAAAATACAGGAGAGATTGTCTTGAAACTTTTCAGCATAACCTTTTCAGATGAGCTTACTTTTAAGCTTTTTCCTTTGTTCATTTTCCTTTAGCCAGAGAAAAGTAAAGAAAGTTCAGGAGGTTTTTTTCCCAGAATAAAGCTAAAGAATTGACATGCAGAATTCAAGCCACCATCAGCATCCAGAAAAGCATAAGGCTGAGAAGCAGTGAAGTTCTGAGCCTGAGCACCGACAGAAGCATTACATGGGAGAGGCAGAATGAAGAGAGGTTTTCAAAACAACATGGCGACAGGCCTCCAGGAAGGAAAAGGGTGACATACAGAGAAAAGTCATCAGCAGACATTTACACTACACAACACCCGCTCCTGCCGTCACTGGGGTCTTCACCACTGCTTACCTGGATGCTTAGACTTGCCTGTCTCTACCCTTCAATTCATCCTCTTCCTGTTGCTGGATGTATGACACAGGAGATTGTCTCTTGCCTGCCTAAAACTATTTTAGTTCTCATCATTATGTTATGGAAATAAGGTCAAACACAACAGGGATCTGCTAATTCTTCCACCTCACCATCATTCTTTAATGTTCCGGAATACCCAGATCCCACATCCTAAGTATTGTGTGTATGTATAGTTTGTTCTGTACTAGAAATATCATGGACCAGAACCAATACTAGCGCCCTACTCGAGGAAGCTGTCCATTATATCCTGTCTACCCAGACCAGCTACAGAGCCACTCCTCTGTACGTCTTATGTTTGTCATATACCTCAATCATGTTTCAACCAGTTTCTATCACACACCAGACTATTACTGAACTGGAGACACTATAGGCTAGCCATCTCAATCTGTCTGCCACAGTGCCTGAAACACAGTACCGAACAAAATGTGCTGAATTTAATCACAGGCAGCCAAACTAAATTAGGAAAGGAATCTGACTTTCCATGACTCCAAGTGTTAAAAGAAAAAAGAAAAAATCTGGGGAATTCCCTGGCAGTACGGTGGTTAGGACTCTACAGAGAGGGGCAAAGGTGCGATCCCTGGTCGGTAAGATCCTGAAAGTCAAGGAGTGTAGACGAAAACACCCCATAATTTTAAAAAAGGCCTTTCTTCAGGACAACTGGAAGCTGAAGTGTAATATAAAATTACAAAGGAAGATACCTGGTTAAGTAGCCTATGTGATATGCTTTTCTGATAAAATGGTATGATTTGGGGGAGGGAGAATCGACAATAATAAACTCTAACGAGTCTTCCAGATGTGTTTGTTGGTGAAACTGACGAAGTTTTTGGTTATAAATCAATTAAAAATTTTTCCTCTGACTTCAGGTTCTTAAGCTATTAATTATCGATAAATAAACGATAAAAACAGAAGGTGTGAATAGTCAACAATGCTGTTGGGAAGACTTTTATATTCCTCTGTGTAAGTGCAGACATCTGTTGGTTCAACAGCATGTTTAAAAGGAAAATCAACCGGTTGCAAAGCCTCCAGCTGCAGGAGAGAAAACACACTATTGTGTGGAGCTCTGTGGCTTTCTGGGGTACGTTCAGGGTAAACGGGAGCTCGGCCATTCTGACCTCACTCTTTATTTACTATCCACTAGTCTTAACCAGTCAATCTTACAGGAAATCAACTCTGAATACTCGCTGGAAGGACTGATGCTGAAGTTGAAGCTCCAGTATTTGGTCATCTGATGCGAACAGCTGACTCAATGGAAAAGTCCCTGATACTGGGAAAGATTGAGGGCAGGAGGAAAAGAGGGCACCAGAGGACCAGATGGTTGGATGGTATTACTGATGTGATGGACATGAACTTGGCAAACTCCAGGAGACAGTGAAGGACAGGGATGTCTGGTGTGCTGCAGCCCATGGGGTTGCAAAGAGTTGGACACAAAGAAGAAAACTCCTGAATATAAATGTACAGGAAGGAAAAGAACCGACCAGAGAATGCTGTTTCAGGCAGTACTGCACAATTACATCTTTCCCCAGAGCCCCCAGATTCTATATGAACAATATAAAAGCGTTTCCCATTTCCCCACGAGGACTGAGAACGGTAAAATCAATACCCACAAGCAGATATGACTAGACAAGACAGCCCTGAATTAAAGAAAAAGGAGTTCAGGAAAGAAGCTCTCTGCATACCAATGACACTGAAAGGACAGACAAGAACAAATGAAAATAGTGGCAAAAACGCAAAAGGAACCGATCTTTTTGAATATAGACAGATACAGAAAAAGAGACTGAAAAGAGAGAATAAGGAAAGTAGAAGAGGCTGGTAAAAATGAAAACGGAAGAGTTAATACACCATTAAAATTTTTCATGAACCATGACTGTTGGAACAATTCATAAAGTCAAATTAGAGCAAAAAAAGATGTGTGCGACACCACTAGGCCCAAAGGATCCCTAAGTGTGGTCTGGAAACTCACAGAGCACCAGACCCCTTCACAAACTACGAGATCAAAATAATAACACTAGGACTTTACTGTCTTACTTGTTATGTTGACATGTGCACAATGGTAGAAAAGCAACGGGGGCCGGGGGCGGGGGCACCACTGGCCCCTTAGTATGAATCAAGGAAGTGGCACCAGATGTCTTAAGGGTCATTTAATTCCTCATTACCACATACTTGAAGAAACCACATAAGCCAACTTAAACGTTTCCTGGATGAAATAGTAAAAATGATTTTTATTGAATATAATTATCTAGCCCATGTGTTTTCAATATTTGATGTTATGAAATGCCAGGTAAACAGGAAGACTACCAACTCTTGATGCATGATAACTATCTAAAGGAAAAGCACTTGTGTGATGAGTTTCAAGTAGCCACTCTCTTCTCCAAGTATCACTGTCACTAGACCGAATCGCTAACACACCACAGTTTTACAGACACAGATGTTTGGCAGACATTTTCTCAAAATTATCACTCCAAGGAAAACAACTGATACTGTCTGCTGCCAACAATTAAGTGAAAAATTATAATTCTGAAAATCACGCATCTGCCATGAAAGCTTGTTCTACTCTCTAAAAGACTTCCTAATAGGATTGGTACCACTATTATCAATTTGCATTTTTTGATACTGTATCATGAATTGTATCAACATTTGGAAGATCTGCATAAATCAGAAAACCAGGATTTTCCAACTTATCAATGAAAGACACTATGTAATCATACATGGATATAAGATCCATTACTAGTCCAACAGGAGAGACCAAAGGATTTCACACCAACTAACCTTTAAGAAACTACCAGTGGTAAAGGTTTAATGTGATACTGTACAAGCGTACCTTGGAGATGCTGCAGTTTCAATTCTGGACCACTGTGATAAAGTGAGGATTGCAATAAAGGGAGTCACACAGATATATTGGCTTTTACGGTGCATATAAAAGTTATATTCATACTATGCTATAGTCTAAGTATGCAATAGCTTTACGTCTTAAAAAAATGCACATACTTTCATTTTAAAATAACTTGTTGCTAGTGCTTCCTTGGTAGCTCAGTGGTAAAGAATCCGCAGGCCAACGTAGGAGACATGGACTTAATCCCTTGTCTGGGAAGATCCCACATGCCAAGGGGCAACTGAGCGCATGCACTGCAACTAGTAATCCTGTGCTCTAGAGCCCGGGCCGTTGCAACTATTGAAGCCCTGGCAACACAGAGACAATGCTCCACAACAAGAGAAGCTCAAACACTGCGATGAAGAGAAGCCCCCACTTGCCCAACTAGAGAAAGCCCCCACAGCAATAATGACCTAGAACAGACAAAAATAAATTAATTAATTTAGAAAAATACTTTGCTAGCGATCACCTGAAAGTAGAAGTCACTCAGTCATGTCTGACTCTTTGCAACCCCATGAACTAATCCAGTCCATGGAATTCTCCAGGCCAGAATAATGGAGTAGGTAGCTGTCCTCTTCTCCAGGGGGTCTTCCCAACCCAGGAATCAAACCCAGCAGGGGATTCTTTACCAGTTGAGGCATGAAGGAAGCCCAAGAATACTGGAGTTGGTAGCCTTATCCCTTCTCCAGAGCATCTTCCCAACCCAGGAATCAAACCTGAGTCTCCTGCATTGCAGGCAGATTCTTCACCAGCTGAGCTATCAAGGAAGCCCATAACCATCATCTGAGCCTTCAGTGAATGATATTTTTGAAATAGTAACATCTAAAACCACAGATCACTGTAAAAAAAATATAATTAACATTAAAAAGTTTAAAACATTCTGAGAGTTACCAAAATGTGCCACGGACACAAGGTGAACAAATACTGTGGGGAAAATGGCACCGACAGACTTGCTTAATCAAGATCTCCACAAACCTTCAGTACGTTTTTAAAAGGGGGGTGGGGGGGGCAGGGCAGATGCCTTTATCAAAGAATACTAATTATCTGAAAAAGCCATTAAGATATTTCTCCTGCTTCTAACTACATATCCAGGTGGTAACAGACTTGCCTAATAAACTAAAACAATATACCTAATGGACAAGAAAATTATGAAAATCCAGGTCCATCTAGCCAAAGCTATGGCTTTTCCAGTAGTCACGTATAGATGTGAGAGCTAGACCATAAAGAAAGCTGAGCACCAAAGAACAGATGGTTTTGAACTGTGGTGTTGGAGAAGACTCTTCAGAGTCCTGTGGACTGCAAGGAGATCTAACCAGTCCATCCTAAAGGAGATCAATCCTGGGGATTCATTGGTAGGACTGATGTTGAAGCTCAAACTCCAATACTTTGGCCACCTGATGCGAAGAGCTGACTCATTTGAAAATACTCTGATGCTGGAAAAGATTGAGGACAGGAGGAGAAGGGGACAACAGAGGATGAGATGGTTGGATGGCATCACCAACTCACTGGACATGAGTTTGAGTAAACTCCGGGAGCTGGTGATGGACAGGGAGGCCTGGCATGCTGTGGTTCATGGGGTTGCAAAAAGTTGGACATGACTGAGCAACTGAACTGAAGACAAACAATTCTCCTTTGAAAATGGTTAATATGAAACCAGAGATTCTCTTTTTCCTACCCTTCAGAGTACAATTAAGAGATATCTGCAAGAATCTCCAAAGACATAAGGAAACTGAAAAAAGCAACGTGCTGATGGACAGAGATATTGTGTATAATCAAGATTCATCACAGTCTTCACCTTTCATTCACAAGGTAATTTTTTCAATGGCAGTTATTTTCAATCTCTTTTCTGAAATCCTTTTGGGAAATATGGAGTTTGTATGCTCAAGGGAATTAGTCTACAATGACTGACATGGTCTAAGTTAAGAAAAACTGGATATGAAGAAATGCCCCAATTCAAAGAAACATCTGCTACCCAAGGCCAAGGAGATAATTATTGCTGTGTGAAAACGAGGGTCCAGAGTTGCTAGATCTTTAATTATGGAGGAAGAGTTAGAAATCTAGACTACCTTTAAAAAGTTCCAATATTTACTGGTAACAGATTTAAAATAAAAAAACTCAACCCATGCCAAAATAACATATATCCAAGCTTGATCTCCCCTACTAACAACCAGCACGTTACCTCTAGTGTGATATACAAACTTTAACAGCCCAAGAATATTCTATTAAAACTCACTGCATGGATTTAGTATTTTTAGGATGAATTTCAAAGGTTTATTTAAAATGCTAGGCACAGAAACTTGGCACCCATCTCGTAAGAATAAAGGGAGCTCACCATTAATGTGCTTACCTCCAAGAGCAGCAGAGTCTCCTGTTCAGTCCATTCTCTTCCAGCACTCGCACCTTTACTCTAAAGGAAAAAACCCACAAACTATTTAACTCATTCCTAAAGGCTGAATATGGAGCTCATCAGAGCTCCTTTCTAAGTTCCAGGGACTATTTTCTGCAAACCACCAAAATAAGTCTCTGAATAACAGGAATAAAACGTGTAAGGAATTTAAACTCCCAAGAGAAAGGCCGTTTTATTTCAAAGATTTCTTGCTGTCTACCAAGAACTCATGGACTGCTTAGACATGGATCACTTACACTACTCATTTCTACTACTTTGATATTAAAAACACCTTTTGAATCTACAACAGCATAGCATTTTAACTCACACTTATGGATACACTATAATATTAAAACATAAAACAAATGTTTGGTATACCTTGAAGGCTGTATTTTATCCAAGATTTAAGGACAAACTGTACTACACATAAGGCACTCTGGCAGATAGTTTACTCCAACTGCAACAGATTCACATATCTCATATTTAACATCCCTTGATTAATAAAATCTCCAAGTGATTCCCTAAATTCCAAATCACTTTTTTCATGAGAATCTTTGATAACTTACAAGTGAGCTTGTGTCCTCTTGATTGATTAATACCTTTATCATTATGAGATGCCTCTATTTAATTCTTGTAAAACTACTTGTTTTGAGGCTACGTTTATAAATTTAATACAGTGATTTTGGGTTTGTTTAGAGGGTATGTCTTTCCCATTCATTTTCATTTAGTATGTGTCTTTATATTTTGAGTGTCTCAGACAATATATGTTCTCGATTTTTCATTTAATTTGACAATCTCTGCTGCTCAATTAAAACATTAAAACCATTAACGTGCAATTCAATTTAACTGTTCCTATGGTCTTTATTCCTTCCTAACCATCACGTGCTTCCCCTTGGAATCACTATGCTTCAACTTAACAATTTCCTTCAGCTCTCCTATACTTTGACCTAGTTCCACCTTCTGAATGTCTATGAAGGCCTTTACTTTCAATTTTGAAAGGTATTTCTGTTGAATACAGAGTTTAGGAGTGACAGCTTCCCTTTCAGCATTTAAAAACATTTTTGCGTTGTCCTCTGGCTCCTATCATTTCGGCTGAAAAGGCACACTTCAGTTTTATCATTGTGTCATTGACTTTAATGTGCCCACTTCCACCCCCATTCTCCTTAACACATCAACTTTTAGAGTTTAAACATCAAATGCCCAAGTATGCTTTTCTCTGTATTCAGTCTCTCCTATTCTGGGCATTGTTATTTTTTCATTAGTTATGGAAAATTTTGAACCCTTACACTTTCAAATATCAGTTCTGTGCCATCCTCTCTTTCCTTATGGGTCTCTGTTAATGTACATGAATCATTCTTCTGACCGTATCTCATGTGTCTCTTGCATTCTTTTCTCTTTGTCCTGTCCCCTCAACTTCAACCATATCTTTTCTCTTGGTGTTTCAATGTATCTATCCTGTCTTCAGCTGTGTCCAGTCTTCTGTTAAACCCATGCAATGGGTTAATTTCAGGTATAGATTTAACTGTTCAATAGGTATTTCATTCTTTTTATATATTCATTTTCTCTGTTGAAATTCTCCATTTTCCCCTCATTTTCTTTAACATATTAATCAAAGTTACTTTTATGTATCTATCTTCTAACCATACCATATAGTGACTTCTATAAAATGCCATCAGATTTATGAAGAAAGTTATCTTGTTACCCTACAGAAAGTAAAGCAAACTGCTTACAGAAAATCCTGCTTCTTCAAAGTAAAAAGGAAAATTAGAATATGCTAGATTGTAGTACATATGTCCCTATCAAAAAATCCTTACCTTTGCTAAGGTTTTCTTGGAGTAGATGTCAGTACGAAGACCAAAGTTCTGCAAATCAATTGGTTTTTCCTTGTTCTTCTCAGGAAAATTTAACATCTGCTGAGCAGCAGGAATCTATGAGTCAAATAAAGGATAAATGGCTGTACTAACCTCTACAAAGTCAAGGGGACAGAGTTTTTAAAGCTTTTTTAATACTGGCACTTAAATGACTCCTGGTGGAGATTCTACAAAAAACCCCCCAAAAAACCTTACACTAAACTAACAAAATTTCAACCTATAAGAAACTTTTTTTTGCCTCTCTTAAGTCATAGAGACAACAGACAAATTTTCTTTAATGTTTCACAGTGGGGGCAATTTACAGGTTTCCTTTGTTATTCCAATAGAATGATACACATAATCTGACTGACATAATAATCTTTTCAAGAACATGTGCATAGATGTCCATTTACCAAATGTTAAGGAAAGGGAAGAAGTTCTAAACAATTTAAACAGTCTGCTTCTTGATTACTGTCTTTGATGGCAGAGGTGATAAAGGAATCATATGAGTTATGAAAGTAAATCTGTAACATGATAAGATAAAGCACAGACTCATGGGATTAAGGAGAGAGCATTATCTTAAACATAAAACATTCTTATGGACTCAAACATTTATAACAGATAAAAACAAACGCAACCTACCAGCTAAGAGATAGCACAATTATATGACTATGACAGTAATTCCTAAATACAAATACTAGAAATGGTTGTCTGTTCTCACCTAGACCTGAAGAATGAAAACTGAAACTGTCAGTCACTCAGTCGTGTCCGACTCTTTGCAACCCCATGGATTTTGGCCCACTAGGCTCCTCTGTCCATGGGATTTTTCAGGCAAGAATACTAGAGTGGGTTGCCATTTCCTTCTCCGGGGATCTTCCGGACCCAGGGATCAAACCCTGGTCTCCTGCAATGCAGGCAGATTCTTTATCATCTGAACCACCAGACTTGAAGAACAGGTAGTATTACTTTACCTGAGGTGATCGAAGATGTAGAGGAACAAGCCCCGAGGGGGTATCAGCTAACACATTGAAATGAGGAGTTGGAGGAGGCCCCATTGCCATGGGTCGACTTTCTGGATCCACTTGGTAATTAACAAGCCCCCACTGTTCTAAAAAGGCATGAACCCTGAAGGGTAAATATCTGAAAGTTAAAATCTAAAGAATGTACCTCATCATCTTCATAACCATCATTACATTTCATTAAAAAAACAAACCAAAAAAAAACAAGTAAAAATGTTCTTTTGCAGGTTATGAACCTTCACAAAGCAAACAACAGTTTTGGTTTGAGGGACAGTCTCTACAAACTCAAAATAATGTTAATAATATAGCACCCCCAAACCAAGTAGAAAACCTAATCATTTCAACCACAGAAACGAGAACAAATGCTCATGTAGGTCCACAGTGAAAGAACTCACACATAAACCAAACTCACAAATGGAAATCACGGTTTTTTTCTTTTCTTTAGACAGATTTAGGGCACAGAGCTTATTCACTCCCCACCCTAACCCACTCTCTATCTATGGTCAGTTTATGATTAAAAGATGTAAAATGTGAATTAAAAAAAAAGATGCTGTTTTAGGTATTTTATTAACCAAGAAAACATCCAGTTTAATCAGCCTAACATTAAGTACCAGTAACCATCTGCAGTGAAATATCTGAGAAAAAGTCCAGACATTTTTACCTCATCACAGCACACACATCTCCAGTTAAGTTCCTCCGACAAGCAGTGCTGGTTAAATATTCTTGGGGATTTAGGCGGTATGTGTCAATCATGAAATTTCGATATGCCAAGTATCTAAAAAGTAATGGCCAAATTCGTAAGGTGAACACATATCCTTTCAAAAACAGTAACTCATAGAGCAAAGTAGTTTCATATTCCTCTGGCAAATACACCAAAAAGTTAAGACAACAGGCCAATAAATCAGAGTGACATTGTACCAACTATTAACAGTCATGCATGCAACTCAGGGTAAGACTCCCTAAAACACAAAACAACTGTCTGATAACATGTAACAATAAGTACAATAGAGTAATGTGATGAAGTTAACGTGAAGTAAAACAAGCATAACCTTGGTCACAGAGGTGAATCGATAAATCCTTAGCTGCCTGCAAAATTTGCAAATAACACTTGGTTACTCAAGCTGTCTCCCTAACTACACTACACTGTATCTAGAATGTATTGTGTGCCAGCCTTAGGTCTAAGCACTTTCTGTGTGGTAACACATATAATCCTCACAATCTCTCTATAAGGTAGGATCTATTATTATTCCAATTATAGATGAGGATTAAGGAATTTGTCCCCAGGCCACAAGGCTAGTCAGTGGAGCTAGAATTCAGCAGAGTGTGCTGACTCTGACATTAGCAAAGATTAACTAAGAAGAGTGCTTTAAGAAGCCCCTGGCAAACACATCCAAATAGTCAGGTTTTCTAAATACTGATCCCACTAAAATTGATATATCAGTATCAGGATCACATCTTTACATTTCACTCACATCTCTGGGGTCTTGGATTTGTTTTTTCCATTGAAAAACTCAGGAAGGGCACGCCGTTCAATCACATGAATACTGGAGAGAAAAGAGAGAGAAACAATTGAAGAGTCCTCTTAGAAAATCAAAATCCTGAAATTTGAGTTAAGCTTGTTTAATTTTCAAAGTAAAAATGGATAAAACCAAAAACTGAGCACTACTTGCAAAATTTAATTGGTCTGCATGAGTTCCCATGTATTAACAGTACGTAATAATAAAACTAAAGAAAATGTAAACTACAAGTTAAAAAAAGATTTCCCTTTCTCACCTCTAATACTTTACTACAGTCTTTCTACTCACATAACCAAACTCAAAAAGTTCTACCAACACATTGAAGGCTTTAGATTTTATGGCATTGTCCTAACATACCATAACTAGATGAAGAGCCAGAAGACACAATAAGTTCTTTGGAAATTGTAGGACAAAAATCACAGTAACTGGTATGGCAACAAATTGGTGAAATGAATAACCAAAAGACAGTGGACTGACAATGATCAGTTTCTCAGATTCAACATTAGTGCACATTTCTGACCAGTCCTCAGAAACTTTGAAGTGAACTTAATTTTTTAATACAGGTTAGTGACTTACTACTTTTAAAAAGATAACAGCACTAATTTTTAACTTTTAAATAAAAGCATTGATAATTTTATAAAATGTTATAGGTGATCAGCACTGTAGAAACCATGTAAAATGAATCAAGCCCAAAACATTGTACAAACTGTAGAATGAACCAACTGTACATTTAGCACAAAGTTTAGACATTAATGGTGGCTCAGGGGTAAACAGTCTGCCTGGCAATGCAGGAAACTCAGATTCCTGGGTTAGGAAGAGCCCCTGGAGGAGGAAATGGCAACCCACTCCATTATTCTTGCCTAGAGAAATTCCACAGACTGAGTAGCCTGGCAGATTACAGTCACAGGACTGCAAAGAGTCGGAGAAGACTACGCATGCACAAGAGTTTTCCCAGATGATACATTTTAGTTTCTCAGTGGCTTTCCAGGTACAGAGATTGCATGGGAAAAAGCAAATCGATAGTCTGTGAATATAAATAAAAGCATTCACTCCTTCTTTATTTGCTAACATTTAAATTATTTGAAATGAATATTACCAAATACTATAAATAAAATGAATCACCTGGAAACATCTAGAAGATAATTTCTAAGATCAAATATGTTCCACAGATCTAGTATAATGAAATTCCAGGTTTTATTATAAAAAGAGTAACTAAGGAATTACAAACTGGTTCTAATGTGTTATGTTATGTTACAGGTTAGGAAGAAGCCAGAAAAAACCAATTTCACCAAAAACAAAACACAAAAGATTATGTAAACACAAGCACTTTCTTTTTCAAAATCGATGTCTGAAGTACTGGCAGCCAATTCCTTAGGTTCTGTGAATGAGTCAAGTAGTGGAAGGAGTGGTATCCAGAATTAGAAAGCCTGAGTTCTTCCAATGATCAACCCTGCAACTGAAACACTTCAAATGGGACAGCAGTTAGCTCATCTGTAAACAGGGACATCACTAACACCTCTACTGTCCGTCTAACAGCATACCTTGTGACATGCACATGCAGTGTTTCTGGAACCTATAAAAACATACAGTTACTATATACTGTTAGGACGCTCTCCTTTTCTGAGAGGAAAATGCTAGCTTCTCAAACCATTCTGAATCTTTTTATTAACAATAATGTAACTTCCAAATTTAAAGCTCATTAAACATCATAATAAATGTAATGAGGACTGACCTTCAAAGTAGAGCTATTACTTATTCTGTTTCAGCTTCCACTTATTCATAACACTGAGAAACAGCATGAAGAGTTAAGTTTTAAAAAGTATGCTGAAAAGTCTCAACAGTAAAACCATACCTTCTGGTTTGGGGAAAAAAAGGTTTGACTCAAGTAGACCATCCACCCTATTCTTTTATGGCGGTTTTATAGATATGTATGTATGTATGTATGTATGTATGTGTGTGTGTGTGTATAACATATGTATACACATACATACACATGTATATAAGGATATACAGGCACATATATCCTTAAAAATAACACAAAAACCATTGAAAGTAGGCAAAATGTCCAAACAGGACCAGGCGATTCAGAGTGAGGGCGGCATCACTAGACTGAGTATAGTGATGTAGTGAAGTCGCTCAGTCATGTCCGACTCTTTGCGACCCCATGGACTGTAGCCTACCAAGCTCCTCTGTCCATGGGGTTTTCCAGGCCAATAGTCCTGGAGTGAATTGCCATTTCCTTCTCCAGGGGATCTTCCCAACACAGGGATCTTACTTGGGTCTCCTGCATTGTAGACAGATACTTTACTGTCTGAGCCAGACCTTAAAGAAACTAATGTATTTAGAGTTCTGGTACATTTATTTTAAAATAAAAAAACTGTCAAACAAAAATCAGCCTGACATGAACAGTTACACTTCAAAAGTAATCAGAAAGTAAGATATCTCGGTCTGCATTTATTTCCATCCGTGTTCCAAGGATGCCACAGTGGTTGTGGTAAATGACAAGGAAGATGCTGAGATGGGTGTTTTCTTGAACTCTTTCACATGCCAGGGTTTATATGTGAAAGAGCTCCTGTTTCCCATTAACATAAAGCCATGACTGGGTAGTCAGAAGAGTTTTTCTTTATGTATTTCCATAACATTTAAAAACCACAGGGCTTCCCTGGTGGCTCAGAATGCACCTACTAATGCAGAAGACGGGGTTTGGATCCCTGGTTCAGGAAGATCTCACAAGAACAATTAAGCCCATGAACCACAACTACTGAGCCCGCACTCTTACTTAGAGTGTGGGAAGCACAGCGACTGAGCCTGTGCCACCAGGACTGAAGCCTGCGCCCTAGAGCCCGTGCTCTACCACACGAGAAGCCACCGCAAATGAGAGGCCTGCATCCCATAACCCAGAGAAGAGACTGCACAGCAACGAAGCGGCACAGCCAAAATTACATACACTAAATTATGGTTTTTAATCTGTTTAAAAATCATATAATAAACATCAGTCTTTTATAATAATTACTCAAGCATTGGCCTGTCTGAACTAAACTGACACCAAATGAGTTAGGCTTAAGTTTATAAAATTTTATAACCCTAAGTTACAACATAATCTAGTTTCTATCCTAAGTAAAACAACTAAAAGAACACATTCCAGAGTTAAAATAACTGTCCATCCCCCATCATCTAGTGTACAGGGATTACCGATGAGAGGACTTGAGCAGAAGAGCACAGTACTATTTCAAGGAAAGTGTCCCCACTCCTCAATGCCAAGTTCACAGATATAAGCAAACACTCACACTCACCAGTTATAATCAAACCACGATGCATAGCTAGGAATAATAATGTGATTGGTCTGCTCAGTCACATTATCTTCACCAGGGTCAATGGATCTACTCTGATCACCTTTGCCAGGATCTTCATCTTCCTACAGAAAATAAGCCAAAGTTTAGAGAGATAAGGAATAGCTTTCAAACTTCTGACAGGAGTTTACAGAAAATGCAGCTAGCTGATCCAATTTCAAGGACTAGGAAAAAAATGTCAAGGAAAAACAGCTTTTCACACTTTTTAAAGGTACCTTTACAAGATGTCCAGATGAGACAGCAGATTTTATTCCTCCTTTTTAACAGATCAGGGCCTGAAACTTTTTCCACAGTAGCCTGCATCGTATCTGTCTAGTTTTCCCTAATCCTAGGATCAGAAATCTACATGACTAGTTCTCAGTTTATAAGGAGGTTAGCTTAATGACACTAGTAAGACCTAATGATAAAGTTTCTCCATCGACCAACAGCTATACCTCACTTACTCCTCACAGTAACAGCAGGTACTATTTATCATCTCTTCTGTGGATGAGAAAATGATGTACAGAGCTAACATGACATCAAAGTTTCAGGAAATCCAGCTAGAGGGCCTACACTGTTAGCCATTTTCACTGCCGGAAATTAGCTGACTTTTATCATATTTATGGAGGTTTTACAAATGAATTCACCTAAAAACCTGGCTTTGCTCATTGTAATTGCAGATACCACTGCACTAGGTCAAAACAAAAGAATATTTTTATACTATAATAATCATTTTTAAATAATATCATTTAACATACAGGTTACATTCAAATGGATCCAAGTGTCCCAGAAATGTCTATTACAAATTTTTCTCCCCAAACCAGAACCTGATCACGGAGTCCATGCGTGTCTCTTTAGTCGCCTTTAACCTCCTTTTGCAAGGAGGAGGAGGAGCTTTACGGTGGCTTGTAGAGTATCTTCCAATCTCTACTGAACTCAATGATTCCTTATAATTAACTTCACATTAAACATTGTCATCAAGATACGATAGGAAATAAGTTTTCTGACACTGAGGTGTTTTCAAACTGTATAGGGTTATTTCTATTATCCTTTTATCTGAGGTGCTTTTACTGTTTTAACCTTATGAAACTCTTTTAAGAAAGCAGTCAAGTTTTGAATCATATTCTTTTATAATGGTCCCAGAGTTTAATTTCTACATTTAAGGTAATTCAACCTTTATTTCCTGGTAAGGATCTAGTTAGTGCTAGAAACTTTTAAGACAATAGTTTCCTTAAGATCAATGCATATAAAAAAAAAATTGAAGTATGAAAGCACTAAGGAGACTGGTTGTTACTTAAATAATGTTAAAGCAAAAGTGTTAATATTGATTACAAAGGTAAGAAATTTTATTTCCCAAACCAGGGAAGCTAGTGAAAATCATGCTTATGATTAAGCTGCTTCTGTGCCATAGGTTTTACAAATTCAATGTGATTCAATTCAGAAAATTTTCTTGAGGAAAAGTAGGGAGAAGCTGGCACTGAAATGAATAAAGCTGACAGTCTAGAGTTCAATCATCTCAATGAGGAAAAAAGCAGAATGACATTGTGGGACCAGTTACTGGAGTAACCACCTCTGTCTGTCTTAGCTTTAAGTTATACAAAAAACTTGTCCACAGTTTCAAAATTACTCTCATTCTTGATGTTAAAAAATTGGGAAATTCTTTGGCTTGTATTGTGCTCTCTTTTACTACCACGCAATACTATATACTGTAAATGATGACATCTTCTCACAAGCGTAATATTCATCAGCATTAATAAGTTGATGAATACAGAATACTTCTCTGAATACAGAAGTTTGATTTCAAAGAAAAAAATCATAAGAACAATTCAGTTAAAAAGCCATCTACACAAGAGTTTCTTGAAATACTTTTCCTTGAAATCCTGTCATGAATATTTTCATTTCATGAATGTATAAAAAACAGTAAATGTCACTGTGGGGAAGTTCTCTGACTCACTGAAAAAGAAAAAAAAGAACTATTCATTTTCAGCATTAAGGAAGCTATTTCACAGAGATTAAGGATTAGTTACACATCTTAACACAGAGATTACAGCCTGAATAAATAGTAGGGCCACTTATTTAAAGAGAAGCAAACCCTGCCTAAAATCCAACATCATCCAAGAGCTTAATTACTCTTATGTCTCCAAAGCAGAACCAATTAAAAATGAATTAACTGTAAAACTCAAAAGAGGTGAAGAGTATGATCAAAAGCTTTATCAGTCGTGGACTGGGGCTGCACTAACAGAAATGGGAGGGAGAAAATCAAAGCAAGGCACTGTCCCTGCTCACCTGGAACACTGTGCAGCTGATTATTCACACGAAACCAGGAGAGAAATGGAACCAGAAACCACAGTACATGAGAAATGCTTACCTGGGACAATGTTATCCTCCTGATAACTTGTAGGGGGTCAGGAAAGACAAACTATTTGGGCGGGGGAGGGGCTGTTCAACAGAAACTTAAAAAATCAGAAGGATCTCAGAATATTTCGAAGGACACTTGCAGTTCAGTATGTATACTGCTGAACACACAGGGCCCTTAAGAGTCACCACCGCACCAGGCCTAACTAAGTAAATCATTACCTTTCCTCCTGTCGCAACTGTTTCTTCATCCTGCTCATCTGCAAAATCAAACACGGAATTGATTTAACAGGTAAATGCTCTTTGGATTACTTGGAAACTTTAAGGTTTAAGGAAATGATACTGGACAGAGACAAGGCAAAAAGAGCATTATTAAAGCAAATTCACTGTGAATAATTCAGTAAATGAGATCTGTACACAGGAGCATAGAGGTGAGTAAAAATTCAAAGCACAAATCATTAAAGATTTCCAACAATAGGGAATTTATAATTAATTACTGCTTGGCCTACAATCTTAGTCACAATCTTACTTAATAATAGGTAAGGGACTTGATTAGGGCTCCGGCCTCCTGAAGTTTAGTGAAATGAAGTAATGACATTTCAGATCTCAGAGGAAATGAGTGAAGAATGAGGAGTAAAGAAGGAGGTGATAATCAATCCCTATGGACAAAGTTCTGGTAAGAGTGTTTATATACCTTCTGAGGATAGGGACTCCAGGACCTAAATGCTAGCCTTGCGAAAGAACAGAGGCAAATCCATGTATAATTTAAATAGTTGACTTCCATAGCAGAAAGGCAGATAACTTTCCACAGTGGAAAGGGTAAGAGGTTATGGCACAAATAATTACATTATTAACTTCCTGTAATATTTTTATTTTTAATATAATTATCCTGACTCTTGGCAGTGATGAAGCACTGTAAAGCTGAAAGAGAATACAAGGAAGCCATCTTTTCAGTATTTTGCCATTATTCATTCAGCAAATATTTCTAAGAATCTGCTACTTTGAAAGCACTAAATAAACTGCTCAGACGAGGGGTCAGGATCTCTAGCCCACAGGCTAAATTGGCCCACTGCTTGTTTCTGTAGGGAATCTGGGGAAATGACTCGTTGTCTTCCTAACCGATAGTTAACTGATAGCAAGGGTGGTACACTGCGCCTAGACTGTGGCACAACACAGCTTGTGATGAATTTCTGCAGCATGAAATTTTGGTGTGTGTTAGGCAGAGGGTACCCTGCATGGCCAATAAAAACACTGATCTTAGACTCTCACAGGGGCTTCTGTGGCTGGAAACACTGCACACGTTGCTGCCACAAGAACAGTGCATGCCGTGCGACCCCTCAGGTGAGCGAGCGCACGGGAGGAAGTCTGCATGCAGACTGCCTGTGTCCCTTCCCTTACGATCTGCTCACGCTGCCTGTGTCAATCTGATATATGTCAGCTGCGCGCACAACTGAATGCTGAGTTCCACCAGTCCTTCCAGAGAAGCTCCAAACCTGGGCATGGTCTGGGGGATTCCTATCTCACCTGCAAGTGAAGAGTGATTTTTGCATTTCTGAATGATGAAATTTTAAAAATTAACTGAAATACAAATTTCAGTGTCCATAAATAAAAGTTTTATTGGAATAAGCCATTATTATTTGTTTATATATTATGGATGGCTGCATCTGCATTATAATGGCAAACTTGACTAGTTGTACCAGAAACCTTATAGCCCAAAATGCCTAAAATATTTATTATCTGGCCCCTTTTAGAAAAAAAGTCCGCCAACCCCTACTTTAGAGGATATAAATATATCCTTTAGACGAACATAAATATAGTATTTTAACAGGTAATAAGGAACTAGCATTCCGACATTTAACTTAATTTTATTTATTACCTATTATGCACCAGCCATTGTCCAAATGCTAAAGACACAATGATGAAAAAGAAAAAGCCCCCGTACTTATGGAGCTTACAGTCCAGTTATGAGTGGCAGGGGACTGAAGAGAAAATAAAAGATGTCGAATGCTGACAACTGCTATACAGAAAATAAAAACAATGTATTTCAGAGAGGAATTGAGTGGGTAGATCTTTCAGAGCCCATAACCAGGAAGCCTCTCTGAAAAGGGGACATTTAAGCTAAAACTTGACAGAAGGACGAAACAAGCATTTCATAGAGGGAAAGAAGCCAAATCAAAGGGCCTCAGGTGGGGATGTACCTGATGACTTCACAGAGCTGAACGACCAGTGGGCATGAGAGAGGCTGACAGAAAGGAGCAGAGTGCAGTGAGACAAAGCACTGCGCCACGGGCAGACCTGGTCTGGGCTCTCTCACTCAGCAGCTGTGCGCTTAGCAATGTTCTTGAACCCAGAAGTCTTCATTTCCTAATTATAAATTGGGGCTAATGTGGTTTTATGCAAAAATGCAAACATATATAGAATGACACCTGACATGTACTCCTGTAACATAAAGATGGGCACTGTTCCTTGATTTTTAAGTCAGAAACAAACAGCCACAAAGAGGTAGTGTGGTAAGTTACAGTATGACCAACATTAGTCCTCCTACTCTGCACAGGGACTATTTTTTAAGAGGAAGTGACTAACAGAACGAAATCTGGGTAAAGCTGTCAAAAATGAACTTTTGTCCTTTGGGTCATAGTAAACCAAAGGATAATCAACTTCTCACTAGATGCTGGCAGTACAATAATCACTCTCTGGTCAAATTATACTATTTCATTTTAGTTTAACAGATTTTCATCCTTGAGGCAGTCTTGGTACCCAATGGAAATACACTTCTGATAATACAATATACTGACTCCTAGATGGTGGTACAGAATCAATGTTCTCCTCCTGCCAGGTGCGGATAATTGCACTCTCACCTCAGCCCCTGGATAATGACCTTTCAGAAATCTCAACAAAGAAACGACTAGGTATACTTAGCTTGGTGGCATATAAGGAAAAATATGGACCAGTTAAAACGATGAACAACTCTGAACAATAATTCCCAGTTGATGAATCAGTCAGGTTATAGCCAATGCAGAAAGTCAAATGCTTAATTGATCCTTGGGAAGCCTGTTGGTCCGTGGATGGAAAGTCAGGACAAACACTTCAGATTCCAAAGAGTCAACCTTTGAGTTATGGCCAGCAGCATCCACAAGCACAGGCCCCCTGACTGAGACCTCAAACTGCCCACTAACACAAAGGGAAGACCTACACCTAGCGCTGAAACTCTTTATCCAGGCGGGCGCCCATTCGTTCCCTAATCCTGGCTTCAATCTGGCTCCTCTGATAAAGTCTGCTACAAAGATACTACACAGACACCTCACTTTTAAAAGAACAACTGTCCACTCCCTTACAACTACGGAATAATTCTTTTTTGGGATTTAACTTTTAAAATATAAACTAGCATTCTATTTAACAAACTGTCCCAGTGAAGATTATTCAAGTCTTAAGAATATTTTACACTGCCACAGCACTGAGAATATAGAACAAAATACTGTTTATCATTAGCTTTTGTGTTCTTGGCCTTTCAGTTAGTGGATAAGTGATGGTTACATAACAGACAATATAAACTTATGGACAATGAAAATTATTACTAGCTATTTAAAATCTATGTTCTGTTACTAATACTAAAAACAGCTATGAAATAGCATTTTGATAACTTTATTTTGTTGACCTAATAGCACCTCTCTATAAACTGCCATCAAGACAATTTTCTGCTTTACTTTCCACATAATAAAAAATAGAATCATCCACTGATGTCCAATGACAGGCTTGAAGCCAGAAAAAGCAGGATGTATTTAGTGAAATGAAGTAGAAAAACTCTCCCAAACACCCACACATGTCTGCCATCAAGAATCACAGCAATTAATTTGAAATACAGAATTCACCTGACTGGGAGACAGTAAAGCCAAGACTCTTTTTCCACATAAGGAGATCTTGAATATGCCCATTAGGTCTAAAATCCCATCAATTTATAAATTTAATATATACTGAAAATACTAGGATTACCTTTGACTTTCACAAATGAAGAAAGTAATCAAGATCATTACTTCATATATAACTTTCACGAAAAAAGATGTTTCAAACTATTTTTAAAAATTGGAACAAATGACTACACTCTCTTCTACCCTCACAGCACATCCAAGGTTAGACCTTACTTGTGAAAATGTACTCAATAACCTGAAAATACAGTAGAAGGATTATGTGACTCTCATTTTATTCTGTTAAGGAAACTTTCTGTTGGCTTACGAAGTATTAACAGTTACCAGATTTTTGTTCTAAAGACAATCAATTTGCACATATCATGAAATGAGTATTCCAGGCAGATTATAACAGCTGCATTAACTACAACTGTTTCCTTACAACTGAGATATTCTGATTTAGGTATCATACTACCACCTTTGCTGGTTTGCAAGAAAACATTATGCTGAGAGAAAGAAATTCATAAGAATGCAAAGAATGGACCATAACAAATTAAATTTCCTAATACGGTAGGTAACTAAACAACGAAGGTACTAACATAGCCACAGTAAGTATCTGCTGGAAAGCATAGCAACTGCAAGTGCCACCTCTCAGTAAAGAAAGGGTTCTCAAAGGACCTGACGTATCTCTGAGACAAAACAACACAAAACTACAGATTTTGATTTTTACCTAGATCTGCCACAGTTCCTCCTTTAACAGGTGTATTTTCACTATCTTTCTTTGGGTTTACTAGAAAGAAAGGAAAAAAAATCATGTTTTAAGGGGGAAGTTCTACTTGTTTTTAAGAAAACAGAAGATTAAAAAATACATGAATCTCAGGGCAACTCTGTCATTCGATACTCACCTCCAAGTAAATATCTTAAGCTCAGCTAAGAAATATTAACAAAGTAACAGACTATATTTTATATTAATTACATAAGCAGAACTCCTCTGTCATCATAGAAACAAACAATACAGAAATACAGAGAAAACCCTGAAAAGAATCTTTCAACCCTCTTACCAAAAGTACGTTTTATTACTTTTTCTATGCTTGTGTATCCCCGTTTGTGTGCCATTCATTAAGACAGACAAATTGAGGGGGCACTGATGCCTTTCACATCTACGGAGACTTGAAAACATCCCGAGGGTTTTAAATCTTACGGGTGTAAAGTTATCATACTGTGCTTAATCCTTAGTATTCTTTTTATTCACGTTATAATGCATCTATGTATCTTTCCATGTATTTTTAGTTACATCTTCTTTTTTGTTGTTCTTTTGGCTGCACAAGGCATGCAGGATCTTAGCTCCTCAACCAGGGATCAAACCTGCACCCCTGCAATGGAAGCACAGAGTCTTAACCAATGGACCACCAAGGAAGTCCTCTTTCTTTTTTAAGAGCCTCTGTGTCCATGAGTGGATCAGAAGGGAACTAGCCCTATGTCAATGGAAACTTAGTTTATTTATCTTCAATTTTTCATTACTCTGTAATCAACATTCTTTTATACTTATCTTTACATGGACATGCAATTATTTAATAGGGATTCTGAAATTAAGACTGCTACTCGATGTGTACTTTTTTTATCTTGACTACACCACACAGCAAGCATAGGAATCTCAGTTCCCTGACTAGGGACCAAACCTGTCCGTGTCCCCTGCATTAGAAGCACAAAGTCTTAATCAGTGGACTGCCAGGAAAGTCCCTGGATGTACCCATTTTTAAATTTAAGAAATAGCCAAATCATGTTAAGTGGCTTCATCAATTTATACTTCCACTGAGAAGCAGGGACATACAGCAAGGAGAGCATCATCCCATGGCACTGCTGAGAGTGAGTAAATCACAGCTAACATTCCCATATCTATGCAAACGGATACAAACCATTTTTTGGAAGAACCACTTCCTCTATGTTGGGTACAGGTGTTGGGTCTTCCATGTCCTTGGTAAGATCTTCTTGCTCATCTTCCTCTTTCTGACTTCGCCGCTTCCCATAAAGACTAGCTTGGCTAAGACACAAAAGAGATGTGAACACAACAAGACTGACTATAGCTACTTATAGCAATCAATTTCAGAGATTTTAACTACACTGTTGGGAATCTATGCTCTGAATCACTTTAAGGGACAAACATTAAATCCAAACAAATTAGATATATTCCCCAAAGTACATCTAACCTGTCATGAGGAAAATAAAAGTTACAGGGCATAAGAAATGGCCACAGAAATCCTACCATTCAAACTGCAGACAGTATCCTAAAAGGAAGGCAATTACATCAGTGTAGCAAAAAAACTTTGCTACGGAAATACAGCAAGTATTTTAAAGATCATAAAGAATCACACAAGAAATTTTCTCGAAAATATATACAACTAAGTGGGTGGTTGGGTTTTTTTCTTTTGGTTTGCTTGTTTTTTGTATCCTTCCTGGCTCTCTGTATCATCCAAACACCAGGAACTGCAAAGTAAAATCACTAAAGGCATTACTAACATTTAAATTTGTAAAAATTGCCACTGCTCTTTCATCAATTCAAGCAAATCAACATCTACTTTTAAAACTAACACACACAAGAAAGCTTATTTAAAGTTCACACAAGAATGCACTGATTTCTTATCTTGAAGAATTACAGGATGAAAATCATGACTATCTCATTTATTGTGATGTGTACCGACATAAAAAAAAGGAATACAAGGACCAAAAAAAAAAAAACCCCCACCCTCAGAGAGTTAGTCAAATGACAGTTAAGCTAAACCTTGGGAACTAAAATAATTCACCAAAAAGTTGGCTATGTTTCAGGATGATGAGTAAAAGCATAAGAAAAAAAATTTCTGCTTTGGGATAATGGTTTAGAATATACTGACAAGGAAATGAGAATGGAGGAATAGAGTGAAGATTCCTCACACTGCTGAGAGAATGCACATAGCTCTCTTTCTACAGGGACAACATGTTGGCACAGGTGAGACTAAGGTGTACAGTGTAAAAATAATTTTTAAAATAAAGATTATAGGACAAATTTTTAAGCCTATGAAATTAAAGGGGGCAGACAGATCAAATACTTTAAAAGCAAGAAAAGATGTGAGCAAGATGAATATAACAAATGCTAGGAAAACAGGTTTCAAGATGTTTTGGTTAGATAGAGTATTCTAAGGGGATTTAAACGAGCCAAGTCCTGCTCATCAGAAGGCAGATGCATACATTAAAGGACATGCATAATTTATTTTGGGAACATCGATGTGGTAGGTTTTATACTCAGAAGAGTGACGCTTCCCTGGTGGCTCAATGGTAAAAAACCCACCTGCCAAAGCAAGAGATGTGGTTCAATCCCTGGGTTGGCAAGATTCCTGGAGAAGGAAATGGCAACCTAATCCAACAGTCTTGCTGGGAAATCCCATAACAGAAGAGCTAGGAGGCTCCAGTCCATGAGATCACAAAAGAGCTGGACACGACTTAATGACTATAAACAACAATACTTACAGTAGAGGCTAAACGCCACCACTGTGAGCTTCCTGGACATAACATTTTGGTTCTGTGGCCATTCCTATCCTAGCAGCCCATCTTAGGCCATAAAGGGAAAAGTAACATATCAATTTCAGGCCCCAAAACACTTGGGAAAGTTGTTATATTATAGGTAGCTCTGAAATCTCTGAACATCAACAGTACATTTCAGAATTTATGAAATTTATTTCCTAAATTTGTAAGTTTACAAAATAAGGTTACCCTCCTCAAACCCCAAAGAACAATCTATTTTAACAAAAAATACATGTGACTTGACAAAGATAACAAAAATCTTTTCTGTATCTGTGACTAACTCTATTATTATTTATGAAACTAAGAGTTTCTTAAATTCTCTAAAAGCTTCTACACATGTTTAAGAATGCTTCAAGTAACCTTTCAATAAATAGTGAGACTCAAAGCATGCTCTGGGCAGCAAAAGGCAAATGTGGCTGAAGAAAGTCACAAAAGGAAACTAATGGAAAAAAGATGTCTACACTGTGAAGATCTACTTCACAATAGCCAGAAATTCAACTAATTCACTATCACATGAGAAGAATAAATTTTGGAAACTCTCATCTTCTAAAACTAAACTATAACCTTTAAGAAATTGTTTAAAATATATTTTGAGCTAGACAACCCTGAAATTATTAAGTATTTATTTAATATGCATTTATTATGTACATAATATACACTATGTATTATAGACCACCTATTGTCTACTTCAGGGCAGGAAAACCTATACAAGGTCTTTAAAGTCTCACTTAATTCCCACAATAACCTACTCAACAGAAACCAAAACCTCCACTCAAGCAAGATTCACTAAATACAAATGTGGCTTACTGAACAAGGCACTACACTGCTATACCATGCAGAACATGAAACAGAGGTTCACTCTTCTGTAAGTCACTTGGATCACATACAGGACCAGGTGGTAAATCGGGGAAAGACAGTACCAAGTGGAAGCTAGACTTCCTACAGCCAAACGTCCCCTGTAAAGGTAAAAATCTGGGAAGCCCTTTAGAGTTTGTTTCAGTGCCTCCTGTATCACAGTGCAGTGCTTACCCTTTCTTCCCACTCTTCTTCCGGGATTCTGTGGGTGTCGGGGGTGGAGGGGAAGGTGAATGTTTCCTCTTTCGAGCATTAGCTGATGCTTTTCTATCTCTTCTCTCTGGACTTCTGACTGGCTAGGAAGAAGCAAATGGAAATATGTATCAGCCAGCTTTGCTGACGTCTCAGTTTCCATAAATCCTTGTCCAAAACTAAGATTTCACAAAGAAGACGTTAAACCTACTAGCTCAGAGTAAATGAAAGGCACAACATAAAGCACCCTGGACCATTAGCAGCCAGAAGACTGGCTGCTACCTTCCAGGTGACACACCATCGATAGATATGTAAGAACCATCCCACAGGGATTCAAACTTTGCTACAGAACAGACATGCTCAAACCCCATACAACTAAAAACTGTTCCTGTTCAAATTCTGTGTTTTGGGGAGGGTGGGGGATGAGGAGGGAAGAGAAGGGACAGGAAGCATTTACAATAACCACTGGAAAAAACATGAAACACAAGCTATTAAATTAATGAAATACAAAGACTGGCTGATAACCATGTGAAAGAGTACCAGAAACTACTCCTAGTTCATCATTAAAAGAAATAGAAGAGATGACTTGAAGTAAAATTTAATAAGCCAATTTTTTATTTAAAAGCCAACTCACAGGAGTAAAACTATTCCTGTATGCAGATGACATGATCTTACATATGGAAAAAGAACCCACAAAAACACTATCAGAGCTAATAAATGAGCTCAGTAGAGTTGAAACATGGGCTTCCCTAGTAGCTCAGCTGAAAAGTATCCATCCACCCGCAATGTAGGAGACACTGGTTTGATTTCTGGCTCGGAAAGTTCCCCTGGAGAAGGGATAGGCTACCCATTCCAGTATTCTTGGGCTTCCCTGATGGCTCAGACAGTAAAATCCACCTGTAATGCGGGAGACCTAGGTTTGATCCCTGGGTTGGGAAGATCCCCTGGAGGAGGGCATGGCAACCTACTCCAGTATTGTTGCCTGGAGAATTCCCATGGACAGAGGAGCCTGGCAGGCTATAGTCCATGGGGTCACAAAGAATCGGACGTGACTGAGAAACTAAGCACAGCACAGAGTTGTAAGATATACTGATAAATCAACAGACATAAGTCAGTCTGTAGGTGATAATTACCCACTTAAAAGAAAGAACAGATCATAATAAAGAAAAGACATCTAAAATGATCCAAAGTATTGTATCTGAGGTTAAAAAAGGAATCAGAGATTAAAACATCAATGTCCTCTTACCCTCATACTCCTTACCACTATCCACTTCCTTTCAGAAGCTCGGTAGCATCAAATTCAGAACGTGGATTATTTTACAGGCCGATCACAGTTTTTGTTTGTGTGTGGCCACAACCAAGTGACATGCAGGGTCTTAATTCCCCAACAAGAGATTGAACCCATTCCCTCTGCAGCAGAAGCACAGTGTGAAAATCCCCTCATCAGAGACGTTTTAAAGAAAATCTAAACCATGTATCTCTGATTGTATAGTCTCAAGTTAAAAGTTTTAAAGAGGGATTTTAGTTTTTATATAATCCCCCCTAAAATAAGTGAATAAACAACCTAAATCTGAGTAGGAGTAGATCTGAATATGCCAATTCAATAATGTAGTGTGGAAATCAGAGTATTTTCAGTAACAAAAGACTTGGCTTTAAATACATTAAGGAGAAACAAATACATAAGCCTATAAGTGAGATGGTTGAATGGCATTGCTAACTCAATGGACATGAGTTTGAACACACTCAGGGTGATAGTGAAAGACAGAGAAGTGTGGTGTGCTGCAGTTCATGGGGCTGCAAAGAATCGGACATGACTTAGCAAATGAACAACAACAACGTAAGTGTGGGAAGAGTAAAATTTTTTTAAAAACATTTAAGTCAAATGCCAAAGAAGATAGGAATTTAAAAGGTATGAAAAAGACTCAGCTTTTAAATATTTTTTTTCTTAAAAGTAAAGAATCTTCAGTGTGTGACAAACAGTTTTAATAAGAAAATCTCAGGGCTGAAAACAGGTACAAAAGAACTATATGTTCTAAATTATGTGTTAAATGTATTTTGTCTCAGTATTTTTTTCAGAAAACTAAAATACAAGACAAAAAGCAAAAATGTTAAGTGTTCCCAGCACAGGTGCCCATCTGAAAATGTCACAACCCAACACGAACACATGTCAGCCTTCTTCCTAGTCTCAAATGTTTTGCTAGTGACACACCCACTTCTAAACTTATAACTTATAAGGAAACATGGATAAATATTTAAGTGGCCTAAAGGTGAAGTGTTAACTGTCAAGTTCAGCCGCCTCAAGAGAACTGAACTATAACTTTTGAGACCTTTAAGGCCTACATTTTATTCTGTGTGCTAATTCATTTCAGTCATCTCCAACTCTGTGCAATCCTAGACTGTAGCCCACCAGGCTCCTCTGTTTACGCGGTTCTCCAGGCAAGAATACTGGAGTGGGTTGCTACATCCTCCTCCAAGGGATCTTCCCCACCCAGAGATAGAACCTGTGTCTCTTACATCTCCTGCATTGGCAGGAGGTTTCTTTACCACTAGCGCTACCTGGGAAGCCCAACAAAGTTATTAAAAAATATTAAAACTAAATCAGTTTTCCTGTGGAAAATGATATTTAGTTTACAAAATTCATACTCAAGATCTAGAAACCAAAATCAGTTGTACCACCTTACATACTGCATGACCCACTTTAAACCTTGATGACTCTCTGAGACTGTCATGCTCCTTTTGGGAGATGCCAGCTCCTGAGATGGTCATTATGGTCATTTAGTAACGTTTCATATACACCTGATGGCTCATGAGCCTTGCTTTGTACGTTAGTTTATTAATAAGATTTGATAAGATACAGGCCAAGGAAGAAAACACCAAGAGAAAAAAAACATGGTGCCAAGCCAAATACCTCTTCATTCTTTGTTGAAATTCGCTGACGAAAACTCACAGGCTTCCTGTTCTCATCCACCTCATAATCCTCCTCATTCATCCATTCATTGAAAACATCAGTGTCCAAAATCCATTTTGCATGAACCTAAAATCACATTAAAGCATGAAGAGCTACATAAATAATAAATTGCTACAGTTTTAAAGTGCTCAAAATGAAACAAGCTGATTATACTGAAAGCTTCAATTACATATAGTTTAAAAATGTAAGACTATTAATGACACAAGTGGCAACTTAACCATGTCTAATTTTTATTCCATGTCTTTGACTGAGTAAATGGCAAAAAAGCATCACAAGTTTTGTGTGCACTAGGGTTTTGATAATTAAGACCCTTAAAGTTTATAATCTGTCCTCTTTTATTTCGTTTTATTAAGATATGACTGAAAAATAAAAGTGAAGGCGTTTAAGGTGTACACTGTGATTCCTCGCCCCAGTGAATCCATCACCGCACATATTTATATCACATGTGTGTTAGTATGAACATACAAGAACATTTAAGTCTCCTCAGCAAATTTCAAGTCTAAAATACACTGCTTTCAACTTTTTTCATATTTGACATTAGCTCCTCAGACCTAATTCCTAACTCCTAGAAAACTGGTATTCCTATTTCTCTTACTCCCCAATCCTTGGCATCCACTTTTCCACTGTTTCTAGGAGTAAATTTTGTATTCTCCATATAAGTGATACCATATGGTATTCATATTTCACTATGTGGTTCACTTCACTAATCGCTCCATCTTTATCTTCACAAAAATCAGTGACAAAAACATTCAAAACCAGAAGGCCCAAGAAAATCATTTCCTTATGCATAGCAGACCTTGGTAGAATTCTCTTGAGAAAGTATGTTAGGACAGTATGGACAACCAACAATCACCTGTGCCAGTCATATTCTGCTGACCACCTTACAAACAATAGGATCTCATTTAATCCCTCTAAAGCAACGCAGGTTAGCCCCTCCAGCTTTCTAATGAGCAAAAGGGGCAGAGTGTCAGTAAGCTGCCCAATTACTTACCCTATGAGAAGACTTAAGACTTGCACTGAGTTCTGCCTAAGTTCTTAAACTACTATGCTCTGTTAATCTTTCTCATAAAAATACCTTCACATCAGAGTAATATAAGAGGTTGTACAATCTTAAATAAAACCAGCCCCGTTTCCTTATCTATAAAATGATACTATGGTAAACTGCTATCAAGCCCAGTCCTAAACTTGCGATTTAGTGTGTAAGTTATAAACGTCTATGCAGAGTATGTCATGAGAAATGCTGGGATGGATGAAGCACAAGATGGGTCTAGGTTGCCAGGAGAAATAGTAATAACCTCAGATATGCAGATGATACCACCCTTGTGGCAGAAAGTGAAGAGGAACTAAAGAGCCTCTTGATGAAAGTAAAAGACAAGACTGAAAAAGTTGGCTTAAAACTCAATATTCTACATAAGAGAAGACAGTTCACTTTCTTTCTCAAGTTTTCAACGGGAGAATGGTTTGGATATAACCTCTTCAGTTACTTTTAAAGGTAGTTTTTGTTGTTTTTTTTTAAATCATCTTCCTTGAAGATAATGGGACAACACAATATAGAGGGAATTGACATGCTTTACTGTGAGGCCCGACAGTGAACATTTTAGGCTTGCAAGCCATATGTTCTCCAAGTCTATTCAACTCTGCTGCTATAGTATGAA
This sequence comes from Madoqua kirkii, assembly GCA_006408675.1. NCBI lineage: Eukaryota > Metazoa > Chordata > Mammalia > Artiodactyla > Bovidae > Madoqua > Madoqua kirkii. The sequence continues at coordinate 6,807 of SJYC01024499.1, read as the reverse complement.
ATCAGCCACAGAATATATACAAATGAATGGGTTTGGTGATCTAATAAAATTCTATATGCAAAAACAGGTGCCTTTAATTTACCCAAGAGGATACAATTCGCCAATCTTTGTCAAAGGGAAACATAGTTTTATCCAACTGACATTCCATATACCAGACTGAGTAGAGGAAAAAAATTCAAAATGTATAATTACTATAGATTATTCTGAGATGATCAGTGAAATCTGAAGAGAAATATACAACTTTACTGATATAAAAGATCTAAATAAATAGGGAGATAAATTGTTTCCAGAAATTGAGACACTCAATACTATAAAGACGTCAGTTCTCTCCAAGTTATTCTATAGATTAAATGCAATTCCAATCAAAACTTCAATGATTTTAATATGGACCTCAACAAACTGATTCTTAACTTTATACAAAAGTGCAAAGACCCAAGAGACTCCTGAAGAAAAAAGTGGGAGTACTACTCAGAACAAATCAACTAATTAAACTTCATAACTGTTAAGAAACAAACCACGACTCGTACAAAAGCTTACTTTTGACAGAAATGGCATGGGTAACTGGGAGAGAAATCCAGGTTCAAGATTTTCCCACTCTGAATGGAGAGCTGATCTAACACCACATCAAGAAAAAATCTTTCCTACATTGTAACATGTTAAAAATTAAAGACCTATATACAAAATGCAAAACTAAAGAATAATTTTTAAAGATGATATAGGAAAATATCAAGATGACCTCAGTAGTGAAAAACAAAAAGCTAAGCTTACTAGGAAAATCTATTTTTAATACAAGTAATGATGACATAACCATGCATGTTCTTATGCAGAATATCTAATATCCACAAAGAAAAAGACAATGCAATGGAAAAAAGCAAGAGGAAGAAACAAGCACTTCATAGAAGAAACACCAGATGTCAAAGAATTCATGAAAAGATGACAAAGCTATTTGTCACAGATGTAGAAAACAAACACATGGTTACCAAGGGAGAAAGGGGGTAGACTGACATAAACACACTACTATACATAACATGGAGAAGGCAATGGCAACCCATTCCAGTACTCTTGCTTGGAAAATCCCACGGACGGAGGAGGCTGGTAGGCTGCAGTCCATGAGGTCGCTAAGAGAATTGGAGAAGGAAAAGGCAACCCACTCCAGTGTTCTTGCCTGGGCTGCCGTCTATGGGGTCGCACAGAGTCGGACATGACTGAAGTGACTTAGCAGCAGTAGCAGCAGCATCCATAACACAGATAATAAGCACCTACTGTGTAACACAGGAACTCTGCTCAATACTCTGTAATGACCTATATGGGACTAGAATCTAAGAAAGACTGGATATATGTATAACTGATATATACTCTGCTGTATAGAAGAACACAACCCTGAAAATCAACTATGCTCTAATACAAATTTATTTTTAAAAAATTACCAGGTCAAGTGGCAACAATGAAATATGAACAGTAGACTAAAATACCTAAAGACCCATTCCATATGCATCTTTACCTCAAAGGATTTGGAAAAAATATTTATATGCAAATATCAAATATAAATAGTAACTCAAAAAAGGAGTAAAATGTTAACAGGCAAATGTGGATAATGGGTATTCAGGTATGCCAAGTACTATTCTTTTTCTTGCTACTTTTCTGTAAGTTTGAATCAGTTCCAAATTAAAAGTTTACTTAAAAAGTAATTTTTGCTAACTCCATATGGATTCTAAAGCTCAAAGGCTATCTCTCTGAAGGTCACACAATTGGAAATAGGCTGAACCAGGTCTAAAATATAACACTTTGATCCAATTTGAGTGTTGCTTATCCTATATAAAAGTCAATAAAAATCATATATAAATCACTCATGGAAAACAGAGCTACCTGTAAAAATACTAGGATAGGGACATTACAAAAAGAGTTTGGAACATCTTTTGTCCCAGAAAGTACAAGGTATGCAAAAATCAATCAAACAATGCCAAAAGATCACAGGAGGCAGCTTAAAGGAGTTTCCACTGGCCAGATTCAGATAATTCATCAAAATGAGGCAGAACTGTCAGTGTTCTGTGAGTGTATGCAGAGCACAGACACACATCAAGGGAGAATGGAAGACGTGTCCCCACTGCGAAATGCCACCTGCAAACAGACAGCATCATTCACAGAAATTACTCATGGATGAGCAAACCTGCAGACAGAAATTCAATTTAAAAAAAGAGTACTTCTGCACTCTCAAAGTTTTTCCCTATAAAATATCTTAATTGTTGATGAGAAAAATGGTTATGTTACAGTGAGAAAAGCAGGCAGATAGTATCTTAACAAATGATCCAACTCTCAGCCATAATGGGGAAAATGGACAATAGGAGATGCCCAGTACAATGCACTGAGGAGGATACAGTATTAGGTATGGAATATTGCAGCCCAAAGTGCATAGCTTGAACATAATAATGAGGAAATATACAAACTAAACTTGAAGGACATTCTAGAACTATAACAACTAACCTATGTATTTCAAAAATGACAATGTCACAGAAGAAAAAAAAAAAGAGCTGAAAATTTCAGATTCAAACAGAATAGAGATGTAACAACTAAATGTAATGTGTGATCCTGAATGGATCCTAGATCAGAGTAAAAACTTAAATATACTATAAAGCCTACTGTATCAATGGGACAATTCGTGAAAATGGAATATGGGCCCTGTATCAGATAATAAATTATTTCAATAATAAGAGGGGAATCTGGAAGAAGAATATAAAACAGTGCTTTGCTTTGTACTATTCTTGCAACTTTCAAAATTATTTCCACATTAAAAGCTGAAAACATTATAACAGAAATGAACAGTAAGACGAGTCTATATAAAAGTCACGCAAGCACTGCTCCTAGCCTTCCTAAATGACACAACAATGTCCAGCTACACTTCTAACACTCCTTTCTCAATATCTCAAACCACAATCTAACTTGGCAGTGAGGTGTCCTCAAACATCATTGCAGACATCCGATCTAAGACCTGGATAATGAGGTCTTCAAGACCACAGGTATCTCTTAATAGGATGATAAGAAAGGTCATCACTCTATATATATCTCTTCAAAACACTGTTGTTGAGAGTAGCTAAGAAGAGCTATTAACTTATGAAACAGTAAATTTTGTTTTTACTTTTTAAAAAATTCTGTTTTAAAAAAGATCTCTCACCTTCCATGGTTTTTCTGGAATCGGTGGATCTTCAATTTCTGCATCAACATCATTACTATGGACCCAAGTATCATAGCTATTCAAAAAAAAATGGAAAAGAAATTAGAATCCAAATTCATTCACTTTGATCTAGAGGTAAAAACACATTTTAGAAATACTGTTAGGATCCAGTAATAGCAAATTATCACATTCTTTTGTCTTTAACACTCTAACAAGAAAACTCTCCTGCAGAGGTCTACAATAATCTTCACATCGTGAAACCTAAAGGTTAAACCTCTGTGCACAGAATTTTAACATGTTAACCACTCCTCAAAGGATGTCCCCTACTTGTCCTCTAAGACAGAGCTATTATCTGGCACGCCTTCCGGACACGAGCCTCTCCTCTGTCTCTATGGCTAGTTTCTCCTCTCCTCCCAGACCTCTTTTTTTGGAACAATCCCCGTACCTATTCAATCCCTTGATGATCATCTCATGCAGTTCCATGGCTTCAAACATACACTGATGACTTGAAATCTTGTATCTACCTATCTGTCCTCTTTTCTGAACTTGAGACTCATAAATTCAATTGCCAATTCTACATCTCTCACTATACATCAAATAAAGCTTCCAAACCTAATACACTCAGAAGTTAACAAATAATGCCATCCCAACCCTAACAACATGACCTAGCAAAAAAATCCCAATTCCACTTTTCTTGTTGTTATGACCAAAATCCTTGGATGATATCCTTACTTCACTCTCAATTACATCCTATAATCAAATTATCAACCTACCACTTCCACCTTCAAATTATATCTGGAATCTATCTAACTTCTCACACTTCCACTCTGGGGCAAAGCCCCTGGGATTCCATTTTTCACAGAACAACCAGAGCAGTTTTTTTTTTAAGTTGTCAGTCCATACCACTCACTGTTTAAAACCTTCCAACTTGCACCAAACTCGAGAGTTAGGTCAAAATCCTTACACTGGTTTGCCAAGGCATCATGATCTGGCCCTATGACCTCATCTCCTAGTACTCCCTCTCATTCATGTTATACTCAACCCACATGGGCTTTAGTAATGTGCTTTAAATACACCAAGCAGGTGGGGGGCGGGGGAGGTCCCTTCATACCCTTTATATATGCTCCTCACTACCCAGATATCCCTCCTATCTTCACATGTCTCTGCTCAGTGGTTCTCTTATTAGTGAAATCCAACACACTGATATAAAATCAATCCCCTCCCCTGCTACAATTTTGAAATAAGTATAAAATTACCTGCCAAGTTACCTACTTTATCAATGCTCCTATATTGGCCAATATATCATTATAGAACTAAGTCATAACTAAATGAAATATAAATACAGTAACAAGCACTGGCTGGCTTTAGCCACTTCTCAAAAGTTAGTTCAAAAGCATTTGGAACAAGTACAGCTCAATATACCTATCAATACCACTGTGGTAAGTTTTCTAGGAGCATTTAAACATGAACTGGAGGAAAAAGTTCCTCTGCCAAATAATTAACTATAACAGGTGAAGATTATGATGGTGATTAAAACTTACATTCTTTAAGTCTTAGTGAGAAAATGCTGCCCAAGAAGTGAGGGCACAAACTAAGTTACTAAAGACAGTGAACTAACAAGGTCCCTTGAGAAGATAAGACATGAGCTAGCCATTCCAATTTATCTGATATATAAACAAAAGGCTAGCAAAAGGCTAACATGTCTTATAAAGTGTTAACTATAAAATTCGTTTCAATCCTATGCTTTACAGAGCTTGTCATAAATTTGAGTTTTCACCTTAAGTGTTTCAAACTTCAACAGTTCCTGTGATAGTTCTTGTAAGTTTAATAGTGCCATGAATACCTAAAGCCTTGAGATAAGAAGTGTCCTCTAGAAAGAATTTACCTAAATATTATTATTTTTTAAAAAATGTTAGTTCATGTAAAGTGGTCAATTATAGTTCAGAAAAGGTTGACAAGCAAGCTAACTTCATCTTGGTTCTAATTAACTCGTATAAAACCTGTTCTTTAAATTTGAAGATACCAAAAACTGTATTTCTTTCTCAAAAAAATATATAAGTAAAATAGAGTCATCAAACAGATTAACTTAAAAACACCACATAACAAAGACATTATATGTCTCCAGATGAAGAACACACACCTATGCAAGTTTTGTTCCTTTCTTAAACTGAAATAGATTCTGATCAACTCTAGACCCAGAGAATGGAGAAATGTTCAAACACATCACAGTGATGCCATAAAAAATCCCAGTGTGGTAAAACCTGCACGACAAACAACCCGATTTCTTGAGTAATACACTGTAAGAAAGAGTGAAGACACACGGAGAACCCACAGGGAGAACTGGAAAGTACTTAAGAAATAAATTGACACAAAATGAGTTTACAAACATCAATCTTATCAATTAATCAAATGTATCATGTGTCAATGATTTGATATCTGACATTAAGGAATTCCCTGAAATTTTTTAGGTTTGACACTGGCTTTGTGCTTATTTCTTAACAACAACAACAACTTATCTTTCAGAAATGCATACTAAAATATTTGTAACAGAAACACTAAAATGATGTCTTGGGTTTGCTAACACAAATGTGGTAGCAAAGGCTAAAAGTGGATGTGGAAACAGGTGAAAGACGACTGGTCTAACATGAAAAATCCACAACGGAGTCTGTTCACTTGACAAAAGTGAAATGAACATGTGAACAGCTCTGCCACAGGCTTAAGATAAAGGACGTGAAAGGTTATCCTTTGCCTACATTCCCTCTATGGAGCCATAATATTAAATAACAAGAGCCACTATTTTCACTGACATTAGTTCTTGTTTATAACATTAATCCACATTTAGATACTAAAATACAATATGAGTTATGATACATGCTTCATTTAAACATAATTTCATCCTTAATAAAGAATCCATAAACTGAAAAATAAAATGACTTATTTTTTAATAAAATGGCCTATTTTAAAAAAATAAATAAAACTAACAAGCCATTAAAATATCCAGAAGAAATATTCATTTCCTAGAGGAAACAAATCCAAATTAGCAGTTGGTATTAGATGGATTACTGAAAGAATGTCTTGACAAACACAGCAAACTTATCACGTTAAGATAAATAAAGCCTGTGAACTCCACTGAACTCAATAACTTAATAAACACGAAAGTCCGTAAGAGAATACTCAAAAGAACTGAGTTCAATGACTAAAACAAATCAACAAAATTGTTACTACTCAGAAAGCAAAACTATATATAAATAACTGACGAAACTGTTTACATACCAGGTCTAAGGACATTTCAACATTACCTGTCAGGGTAAAACCCCCAGTGCACCAACACCTGCTTGTCTTTTCTCATCACAGGTCTCAACCACTCTTCTGAAAGGGAAAAAGAGAAAAAACTTTAGTCAATCTAACAGAAGAGATGAATCAACTATTTCTTGGACTTAATTTCTACCTAGAGGTTTTGGTTTGCTAGAAGCTCCTTCAGAAACTCCTTATTAGGGAGAGGTTTTTCAGTGGTTATTCAGACTTATTAGATTCGAGGTCTATTATCCATCACTCTTGATAAAACCAACTGTCTACTTCACTAAGATACTCCCCCCCCCCCACCCACCTGCCTATTTGTTGCCAGATCCACCCAAAAG
>SJYC01024498.1:0-52893 GCA_006408675.1 Madoqua kirkii | reverse complement strand
AAAGAGACCACTATGTTCTTTACAGCTTCCTTTCCCACACAGAACCTCTCCTCCATTTTTCTGGTAAGCTTTGCAACTATGACACATCTTTCAATGTGTAAGCCATGCTTCAGCTCCTTGATGAAAGTTTTACCAATTGCTCTTTTCCCTCCAGATTCACTTTCTCTGGTATCCTACAGCACTTCATAGTGCTTTATCAGAAATTTTAGCAATAATACTTGATTATATGTGAATTACTTCCTGTTTATTTAGCCCGCCCAACAAGAGTGTGAACAATATGACATAGTGTAGATACTTTCAAGTTTCCTGAACAAAAAGAGATGCACATGTATATAATCAGATGATTCCTGTTGATTTAATCATAGCTGAATCATATCTGCATTTCAGTACTTGTTATGATTCCTTTGGTAGCTTAGAAAATTCTGGTAGCTTAAAAAACTCATTTCCAGTACTAAAAAGGAACTAATGAGGTGATAAGCCCCTTGAATCACAAATAACAGCAGAACAGAAAAACCAAGTGAAATCAGCTAAGTAAAACTGGCTTCTCATTGCCAACATCAACAGGAAATAGCCCCAGCTTCACTGACTAATGCCGTGAAGTCCACAAACCTATAGGACAGGTGTCTGTCTCAACTAATTCAGTGTTGATGGGAAACCAGTATACTCTGAAAGCCTGAAGTGAAGTGAAGTCACTCAGTCGTGTCCAACTCTTTGCGACTCCACAGACTGTAGTGTACCAGGCTCCTCTGTCCATGGGATTTTCCAGGCAACAGTACTGGAGTGGATTGCCATTTCCTTCTCCAGGGGATCTTCCCAACCCAGGGCTCGAACCAGGTCTCCCACACTGTAGACAGACGTTTTACCATCTGAGCTACCAGGGAAGTCCTCTGAAAGCCTGGGCACCCATAATCAGAGTTCACTCAATGGCTTGTTGCAGCAACAGCAAACTTGTGGTATGGCAGACAGACACCAGAGAGAGCAAGAGATTATAATTTCCTGAAAAAGAAACTGGCAAAGCTCTCTGAGAAATCAGATACTCAAGCCCAGAAACTGTCTGATGGATGCCAGATCTCAAGCTGAGCTGATCTGTGCAAGTCTTTGCCTATATCAAGCCAGGCCATAAAGACTGAGAGGTGCAGCTCTTTATGCACAAAATACAGCAGGGAAAAAAAATACAGGAAGTGAAAGGGAAAAAGGTCCAATCAAAGGAATGAAATGAATCAATCATAAAGAAACAAGCATCTATGGATTACCTGACAAATTCAAAATTATCATTTTAAAGAAGCTCAAAGTTCTACATGAGAACACACTTAAAAAACTAAACAAAACTAGGAAAGCAATGTATGAACAAAATAAGAATAACGAACAAAGAGATTGTGGAGTTTAAGATTATAAGGATGAAACTGAAAAATTCTCTAGAGGGGTTCAACATCAGACTTGGCCAATCAGAAGAAAGAAAGCAAACGCAAAAACTGGTGGTTTGAGGATACATGTATATGCATAATGGAATCCCTTTGCTGTACACTTGAGACTAACACAACACTGCTAATCAACTATACTCCAATATAAAATGTCAGAAGTTTTTAAAAACTAGTCATTTAAAATTATCAAGCCAGAGAACAAAAAAAATTAAGGACAAGAAAGCCTAAAGGGCTTTTCTGTCTAAATAATTTATTTTGAACAAGATTTAGTCTGTTTTTCTCTTCTAAATAGTATCTCAATTTCTTAAAATTCTCTTTTCTTCTCTGAAGACATATACATTCTTTCTGCTAAAAGCTGTAATTCAACTCATGTTCTTAAACCAATCCCTTTATCCCTACCAGGTCTTAACTCAACTATGTGCTCTGCCCAGAAATATACTGTAAAGCCACCAATGAAAGACACAACCCAAACCATCTCCAGTGTCTTTTCCCTGCCATACATTCTGGGGCAATGGTGATCTTCCACCAACTCCACAACGTGCTCTCATTTGCAAGTTACTGAAATTTCATTCTCAAAGGTTATCAATTATTTCCTGATTGACCAAATGCCTTATATCAGGCTTTACTTTCTTGTAGAAAAATTCCACTGCCCACCGCTTGTATTTGGAAATGTTTTCCTCATCTTCCCTTGATTGTTAAAGATATGGACCATCCTGGTTTGCCACTTGACTTATCTCCTGTGCTCTCTTGATATGTGGACTTATCCCAGACAGTGGTTACCCATCCCCTCCTCCAGCAATTTGAGACCTTCCCAATGGATCCTGTTCTCTAACCACGTTCCTTCTATCAGGTATCCCAGGAATCAGCTCCCAGGAAAATTCTACTATAGCCAATAGCTGCGTGTTTTTTTTTTTTTTCACCAAACCATCAAAATTTGTTTACCCTCTGCTTCACTCACCAAATAAAAACAAAACTCTTTAAATCAGACTCATGTTCTCTGACCTACTCACTCTTATTCCCACTATCCTGATACACAGTCAAACTTTGCCACTTGCTTTTCCTCAAATTTCATAATTTATTACTTTTATGGTTTTATTTTGTGCCCCCTTTAGCATACCATATTCAAAATATTACTAATACCTTAAATATCACCTTTTAAACTTAACTAATCTACATAAAAGACATACTGCATTTGCAAGAGTTTTATAACACAGTTGTAATGTGCTGTGGCTGGTACTGTTATCATCCACAGTTACCTAAAACGGTGTATGTAATAAGCCAAACACAGAGCTTTGCTGAGAGTCAACATTTACTTGTCAGCTTCCCTAAGGTAAATCCTATAGTGTGAAGAAGCATATCTTACATTAAAAAATAGCTTCCAACATATTAAATTAAAATGCTATCTCCTAACAGTTATTGTAACTACTGACAGCAACATACCAAACAACCATCAGTATGTAGAAATCAAGGTTGTGTTAAAGGAGAAAAACAAAACTAGCATAAATAAGAAATCTAGATATAACAATCACAGTTCCAATCTTTTGTAAAAGGTAACTTTCTTCAAAAAGTTCATAACCTAAAAGTTCCATACCAGCCTTATTGGAGGAGAGTTAGCCAACAACAGAATGCTTTATACACAGCTAATTCACCACCTCCATCTAGTGGAAACCAACTGCTACTGCCTAAAAAGATAAAAATCTGAGAAACCACCAATTAAACTGGGAAGGCAGAGAGAGGTTTCATGCTTTATAGAAGTATCATAATCACTGAGCTAAAATTATGACTGTTACAAATCAAATCAAGATTTCTGCATCAAAACGGATAATGAAAAGACCTAAATGTCATAGCTAAACTGTAAAACGCTTAGAAGACAGACAAGTGTAAAACTTCATGACTCTGGATTTAGGAAATGGTTTCCTACATTTACACCAAAAGCCCGAGCAAGCAAGCAACCAACCTATCTAACCTCTTACAACTGTAGTATCTGTTGGCTCTGTAGTGATGCCCCCTTCCATTCTTGACATTATTCTTTCTCTTTCTGTCGCTTATATGCCACACGATTTTGTCTTATCAGTTTTTTCTAAGAACTGTTTCTGACACTGCTCATCATCTTGCTATTATTACTTTCTAGTTCATTAAGTTTTGCTATTGTCTTTATTATTTATTCCCTTCTTCCTGTAGGTTTAACTTGCTGTTGTTTCTCTAAATTCTTGAGATAAATTTCTTGTGAACCACTGAATTTTCAGTCTTTTTTTTTCCTAATACATCCATTTAAAGATAAAAATTTCCCTCTGAGCATAGCTTCAGCTGCATCCTACAAAATTTAATGTTCTCACACTATATTATTCACTTCATAATTATTCAGCTCCAAAGTTTCCCCATTTCCATTATAGTTTCTTCTTTGACCCATGGATTATATGGCAACATGTTTCTTAACTTTCAAGCACACAAGGATTATCTGGTAATCTTTGTTATTGACTTCTAGCACAACTGCACTGGTCAGGAAAAAACACTCAGCATGGGGTAATTAGTCATTCAAATCTGATATAATTTGGCTATTCATATAGATGTCCTAAAGGGATATGATGTGCTTACCAGAGACTTGATCCCTAGAAGAGATCTCTCAATCTACATTAGTTAACCTGGTTGATTAACTCACAGCTTGTTTCCCAACTTTCCAACCTTTGAAAGAATGGTTAGCACAAATCTTTGTAAAAGGTACAAATTCAGTTTTCATAGGTCTAATGAACTCTGGCCAATGACAAAATTAACTTTCATGACAGTCGAGTTAAAGATCAAAATCTGAATCACTATAAATTCACCAAACTAAAATATTGCTGAGGGGCCCTGTTTAGACAGTAAGCCAATCCTCCAAGAGAGATTCCTCTATCTTGCAATTTCTTAATTTTCAGAACACAAGAGGTACAGCAAACATTAACAAAGTTAGATATAAGGCTGGCCTAGACTTAACCACCAGATGATGATTAACAACAAATAAGTCTAATGATTAGAAAACCAGATGTCACAGAGTTAGCTTGCTAATCATAACTCAGCAAAAATTAAAAAACCCTATGAACTTAAATTATCAATGAAATTTATTTGATACTTAAGTCTCTTACCTTTAAAAAGCTGGTTATATTGTTTAAACCACTTGGCATGACTTAAAAATCTAGTGAAATATCAGTTTATTAGCTCATAACCAAAAACTAACTTACCATCCTCTTGTGAGGAAGGATACGGATAAACGTGGTGGGAAGCTTTTGACTTCTCATCAGTAAATGTTCCCTGGAAAGCAAATGAACATGTAATATAAAGATAAAACATATGACAAATAAACTATGAGATGACAGATGCAAACTGCCTGGGAATTACAGGGACATTATTCTATATCTTAAATTTTACCAGCACTATTTTAAGACTACAACATTTTTACTATTTTTAGTCAAGGAGAGGGATTAACAAGAATAAACAAAAACAAATTATCTATAGACAGTTTATATTTTGTATAGGAAAATAATGCTAATTTATTAGCTAACTCTTGGCTAATTCTCTTCAGAACTTTCTCTCTGGGTAACTTTATCAGTAATTTGAATACCTTCAACTAATTTTGCAAGCTTTTCCAAAGTCATCACAAATTATCAATGTTACCTGAAGTGAATCAATGCAAGTTTAAGGCCATGAGTCATAAGCTAGGGTCACATACATACAAGATGGACATTTGACTTCACTTCAGTATATATGTATGCTACTGCTGTCTTAAGTCAATGATAGAATGCTGAAGTCAAGTTCTGGCTAAGCCACAGCTAGAATACTACATACAGTCTAGAACATGACATGGAAGTCACCTATTTTTATTTTATTATTATTATTATTTTTTTTGCGTGGGGGGGTTGGGGGGGGGGAGACATACAGGATGCAGGATCTTAGTTCCCCAACCAGGGATAGAACCCATGCTCCCTGCATTGGGATCACAGAATCTTAACCACTGGACCACCAGGGAAGTCCCATGACTTGAAGTCACACACACAAAAAATGCTCATTCTTGGGACTTCACTGGTGGTCCAGTGGCTAAGACTCTGTGCTGCCAGTGCAGGGGGCCTGGGTTCAATCCCTGGTCAGGAAGCTAGATCCCATACACTTCAACTAACGATCCCACATGCTGTACCCAAGATCCAACTTGGCCAAATAAATAAATGTTTTTTAAAAAATGCTCATTATAGAAACCATAAAAGTGATAAGAAGTCTTAAAATCAGGTATAAGTAGCACATTAACATATTACCTAATTTTGTCTTTGACAATGAGTATTTACTAAATATTATAATCAGAAAACACTATAATGTAATTTTCAATGGAAGAAAACTCTATAAACTTCTCAGATTCAGGGCTATCCAAAAATGACTCTTGCGCTTGTGCATGCACAGTTGTACCCAACTCTTTGCAACCCCATGGACTGCAGGCCACTGGGCTCCTCTCTCTATGGAACTTTCCAGACAAGAATACTGGAGTGGGTTGCCATTGCCTACTTCAGGGGATCTTCCTGGCCCACGGATCAAACCTGCATCTCCTGCACTGGCAGGCAGATTCTTTACCACCGACCCATGTAAAGATGAAATAGCTACCAAAGAAGGCAAAGAATTCACAATCACCAGCAGTATTAGAGCACACTTCTAACAGCCAGAGGAAAGGTTAAAAAGGGAATGTCAACAACTAATGCGTGAGGCAGCAGTCAGAAGAGCACACTAGTGAGGACTCTGGCCTCTAGAGTCCATCAGACAGGCCTGGGTTTGCACCCTAGCTCTACTCTGTACTACTTAACATGACATGGGACAAGTACCCAATGTTTTGTGCTTCAGTGTCTTCTGTGAAATTAAGTTGTAACAATAAAACATTTTTTATAAGAATTTCGTTAGGACTAGGTTAACAGACACAATGAGATAAGAACAGTGACAGGCACTGTAACTGATCAATCAATAGCGTTATCAATGCATTTTGAATGCTTGTGCAAAGGCCTGGTCATCTGATCTACTTTCATAGAATATTAGGGAAGAGATCTTGAAACCAGGAAGCTCTTTTTATCTCTCTGGAGGTTATCCTTAGAAAACAATCACTGAGTCAGATTTCCTAAGAACCATGACACCTAAATGTTCAGTATTAAACTGCAGGAAAATATATAAACTCTTCCCAGGATGATTTCAGAGCAATAAGTGTATATAATTTTAGCTTGAAAGCAGAAACCCACTGGTTAATTTGTTCCATTTAAGCCCTCTAACATTCCACCTGTAATTAAGATACATTTGATGGTCACTCCAATAAAGAGCCTAAAAGAAAAAAAGTTAACTGACTTGTTCAAAGTCATACTAGTTAAAAAAAAAAAAAGAATTCCACTTCAAACTGCTTCATCTAAAGGCACAATCCTATCACTCTTCTCTTTTGTACAGATGTTATTGTAAGAAAAAGACTGTACTAAATTTCCAATTTTTAGAAGTACAATATCAGAGGGATTTCCCTGGCGGTCCACTGGTTAAGGGTCTGTGCTTCCACTGCAGGGGCACAGGTTTGACAACTTGGTTGGGAAACTAAGATCCTGCATGCAGCACGGTGCAGTCAAAAAATTAAAAAACAAAATACAGGTGGCCGTTTTCAGCTCTGTGGTGATCTAAATGGGAGGAAATCTACAAAACAGGGGATAGATGTGTATGTGGGCTTTCCTAGTGGCTCAGCAGTGAAGAATCCACCTGCCAATGCAGTAGACACGGGTTCAGTCTCTGGGTCGGGAAGATCCCCTGGAGGAGGAAATGATAAATCCACTCTAGTATTCTTGCCTGGGATATCCCATGGACAGAGGAGTGTAGTGGGCTACAGTCCATGGAGTCACAGAGTCAAACACAACTTAGCAAGTAAACAACAATATCGTGTGTATGTACAGTTGATTCACTCTGCTATATAGCAGAAACTAACACAACATTGTAAAACAATTATACTCTAATAAAAATTAGTTTAAAAAAAAGGCAGTATTAGCAATATTTGCTTTGAGAACTTAGAAGATAACTTTAACTTTAATAAATGCTAAAATATAATTCAACCAGCAATTTCTCTTGCAGCAGGAAAAACAAAACAAAACAAAACAGGTATTTCATGAGGTTTCTCAACCAATTCTAACATGTGGTAAAACTTTGTCATTCAAGTGATGTTGCTTCAAAAAATTATCTTGAGTGTCCTCAGCTAGTTTAACATGACAAAGATTTGCTTACAGTCTAGCCACTATGTAGTCACAGACCTATACATGCATAAATACCCAAGGTCTTCACCACAATAAAGTTAGAGAAAGGGAAGTGAAGATGTGAGAAGATAGCACTGGCACATGTAAACCAAGAGAAGGGAAGTTTTAGAGAAAACAGAATCTTCCAGTCATTTTTTCAAAGCTACAAATATAAATACAATACATATAATGAGAGAGAGGCAGGTTTACTTGAAGTAATATTCGACCTTCTCCTACCAATAACTGTGTCACTAGTGAGCTCTCATTGTTTGACTTTGTAATTACAGGGATGCACGGTGCACCAGCCTCTTTAACTCTAAAAAGACATCTTTCATTATAAGACTGTTATGAATCCACACCAATGACTTTGTTAAATGCTACTCCAGGAAACAGCCGTGTATCAAATCGTCACATTGGACACCTTAAATTTATAATGTTATGTATCAATTATATCTCAATAACGCTAGTGGGAAAATGCTATTTAGGCTAAGAATTGGAGGCAAGAGGAGAGAGAAAACTTGGGACTTTAAGAACCCAAAGAGAGGAACTTTCACTTTATGCATATATATATACAAAAATCAAAAGATATAATTTATAGCTGAGATTCACAAGAATTCTATATACACAATGTTTCTGAAGTGATCATGTATATTACCTGATGCCGTTTGACTATATCTTTCAATTTGTTAGCCAACTTCAGATCAATGTCTGGAATGAGGTAGATGTTGGGTCTGGCCAGACAATTGCTCTGAGGGAAAAAGAAAACATTTCCAAATTCTTAGTTTTGAAATAATGTCACATTATTTATGCATTTACCTTAATGACAAAAGTTGGCACTCAAAGCCATACTGCTTAAAATAGAAAGACATGCTTTGCTGCAGCATGTAAAAGCCTTAGTTCAACACAAAATCTAGGTGTTCAGCAGGCTACTTAATGCCATTCACTGATCAAAAAACTCCTAAGACTCATGACCTAGAGAAATTCATTATACTTTTCACTACAGTATTTTACTGATAAATTAATCCTAGTCAATTTTACCTGGACTTGAGAGTCTAAGTCTCATGTAGCATTTTCACCTAACCTCAGGGTGGGGGGTAGAGGGGGGTACATGGGGAGGGATGCCCATTTTGGTTCATCATTTAATTTACTAAAATATAAAAACTGATTATAGCTCTTTTCCCATTTCTAATCTTATAAATAGCAATGATTAAAACATGCATATTAACTCCCCAAACCATCACCAAAAATTAGCCAAGATACAAAAACTGCTCAGTTATTTCTCTTAGTTACGAGCCCATGAGAAAAGTTTCAGGAATTAAATTAATGATAATACCCAACAGAATTGCCAGACCCCTCTCCCCACGAAGGTTAATTCAGTGATTATTAAAAATTACTTATTAGTAAAAACACTAAGAAAGAAAAGAAGAAAATTAAGTGTTCTCTTCTCCAAGTTATAATCTAGTTGGGGAAATAAGATTTCTATTTATGGTACAACCATGAAACAATCCAAAGAAAAGGGCTGTATAAACAAATGACTACTAGGATGAGAGAATGTTCACATTAAACATGAAAGATCTAAACACTGGATTAGTGAGGTTACTAAAGAAAACACTATGAATTATTTACCATGTTTAAGAAAAATATTCTATAAATGACACAGTCACACCTTATAGCTCTAATCCCCAAAACTCATAAAAATAATACGATAATAGATTTCAGGAAACCTTTCTCCCTTTGATCTTTGAGCTAGAATAAAGCCAATCTTAGAATTAAAAGCATATTAAAGAAAAAAGCTTTAACAATCAAATTTTCTGAGTTACCTGAACCAACGTTTTTTCAATGTTCATAAACATTTCAACATTACGATCCATTCGGGATGGATTCTGCAGATCAAACCTCCGCCTATAAGCAAAAAAATCATTAGTTAATTTGTCTCCTACCTTAAACAAAAGTGAAAACTTGGTTTTAGTACCCAATACAAATGAGCTCAAAAGATTTGGATACTAAAATAGCATTCTACAAAATGTACAGCATATTTTCTTGGCAGTATGAAAAATCAGTGTCAACACCATCATAAAACATTACATTTAATGATATTCAATCTACTTCAGTCAAAATGAACTACCAAATTCAAGAAGCGTCCCCTATTTTCTGTAAATCTAAGATATTTTACATCATATATAAAAGTAATCCACAGATCCAAAGGCAGTGAACTACTATACCATTCTCCAAGTATATGGAAAGTCTGTCTACTTTATATATGCTTAAAAGTCATCTGTTCAAAGTCAAGAGTGTCTATAAAGCTCTTAGAGCCTACCACTATCCCAAATGTGGTAAAATTCATCTACTCCTTCCCGAATGTTTCGTTATCTAACTACCCAAGCATAACATGTTACTGCTGTTTTAACCTATTCTTAGTCATTTCCAGAGATTCAGTTCAGTCAGTTCAGTCACGTCCGACTCTTTGAGACCTCATGGATTGCAACACGCCAGGCTTCCCTGTCCATCACCAACTCCTGAGGCTTGCTCAAACTCATGTCCATTGAGTCAGTGATGTCATCCAACCATTTCATCCTCTGTCATCCCCTCCTCCTCCCGCCTTCAATCTTTCCCAGCATCGGGGTCTGGAATTCCATCACCTCCACTAGCTTTGTTCATAGTGATGATTCCTAATGCCTACTTGACTTCACATCCAGGATGTCTGGCTCTAGGCGAGTGATCACACCATAGCGGTTATCTGGGTCATGAAATCTTTTTTGTATAGTTCTTCTGTGTATTCTTGCCACCTCTTCTTAGAATCTTCTGCTTCTGTTAGGTCCATACTGTTTCTGTCCTTTATTGTGTCCATCTTTGTATGAAGGGTTCCCTTGGTATCACTAATTTTTCTGAAGAGACCTCTAGTCTTTCTCATTCTATTGTTTTCTCCTAAATAACTCTGGTTGAGATAAAGCCTTTTCTTCTGGAGGAAGAGGGGGCAACAGAGGATGAGATGGTTGGATGACATCATCAACTCAATGGAAATGAGTCTGAGCAAACTCTGGGGCACAGTGAAGAACAGGGAGGCCTGACGTGTCGCAATCCAGGGGATTGCAATGAGTCGGACATGACTGAGTGGCTGAACAACAAGGATATAATACAATTCTACAAACAACCTGCTTTTATTTTATTTAATGTAGTTTTTTCAGGAAAAGAAGAAGAAAGAATGAGAAAGAAAATCAGAAATGTTTAAGAGGCTTAAGAGGCAGGCTTCCCTGGTGGTTCAGTGGTGAAGAATTCAAGGCCAATGAGGGAGACGTGGGTTCAATCCCTGGTCCATGAAGATCCACATGCTGCGGAACAACGAAGCCCATGCATCTCAACTACTGGGCCTGTGTTCTAGAGCCTGCAAGTCACAACTACGGAGCTGTGTGCCACAACTAGAGTAGACCCTGCTCTCTGCAACTAGAGAAAAGCTCACACAGCAACAGAGACCCAGCAGAGGCAAATATTTAAAAAATATTTTGAAAAGAGACTTAAGAGAGTCATACGAACCAACTGTAGTGTATGAATCTTGTTTGGATACTGATTAAAGCAAAATATAAAAAATATTTGTGAGATTATCAGGGAAACAAATACTAAGTGGATAGTATTTAACAATACTGAAAAATTACTGATAATTCTCTTGGCTGTGATAATGGTACTATTATCATGCTTTCTTAAAATCTATTTTTTGATCATGCCATGCAGCATGCAGGATCTTAATTCCTCAACCAGGGATTGAACCATGCCCCCTGCATCGGGAGCGCAAAGTCTTAACCACTGGACTGCCAAGAAAACTCTAAAATCTAATTTTAAAAATAAATACACAGAAGTATTTACAGATGAAATTCTAAAAAGCAGAAGATGCACGACCAGAAATAGTTCACTGTATTAGTTTTTCTTCTTTTATGTATAATTTCTATTTTCCATAATAATAAACCCAAATGGCTTGCCAAACAGTAATTTGATAACATGGCACACTAAAGCTTTTCTGAATCTACAGTATAAGTAAGCAAAAGTACATATATGAATATTAAGAAAAACTGTACAAAAGAAAACAGATAAATACAGTATAACCTTTACTTGAAATACTTTATCTGACTTATTTTTAAATTACCAAGAGTATTTAACCTTTACTTTTTAGATTATACAAAGATGCTCAAACCTGTCCAAAAGGGAAATGTAAATTAAACTAAAATTATAAAATCTTTTTCAAATCTATCACAAATAACTAGGATGAAAAGATGGAAGTAATACAAATAAATACAACTGCTGGCCAGTGAAAGGGGGAAAGGTACACTCTTAATACATTCTCATTGGACAATAAATCAGTACAATTTTGTTTGAAGATTTGCCAATTGTTTGAATTATGCTTCATGTTATTTCAACCTGAGTATCTTAATTCCTTATGATCTCATCTGAGTCAGCAAAAGAATCAAGATGACAAACCACTATTCAAGTGCCCAACTGGGTGGACAGTTATTAAGATATGCACTGTCAGAACATAAGTGATCCATTCACTGGAAGTGTGTAAATCACAGTAGACGGGAAGGTGTGTACTGCAACTGGTTTATAACTGTACTTGAAAGAGGATAATTCTGCTACAACCCTGAGAAGATTTGGAAAAATTATTACTCTTCATTCCTCTTAAAAAGTCTAACCTTTACTTCTTTGTTGGCCCGATATTTAAGCCATAGATGATTTATTTCATGTAGCCTTCTAAACCACCTGAAATCTTTTCAGATAAAAATATTTCATTGTATTGATACACTAAATAAGCAAGTTTCATAATGACTTAGGAAGTTATTTCACTTTGAGACTCTGCCCTCAAGGGTCCAAGCTGGACTTGGGAGACATAAGCTGAACAAGAAAATCAACAAAAGAAAGAGTTCCAACTGCGATCTAGAGTGTGGACACAAAACATGTATGAGTCCCCAAACATGCTGCCAACCCTATTGACAAAGCAAGGGAGACTCTGGTGAGAACGCAACACCCGAGCTAGAAAGAGAACTGAAAAACAGAAAGCAACCTCTGATGACAACAAACTCATGCTCACTTAATCAATCAAATATCTACTAGACACCCATTCATACATATAAAGTTCTAGCAAATAAGATACATGTCTGTATCTCTTTCCACGTACCATAAATAAGTCATTTACTTATAAACTTGTCCTGATTACTTACTGGCATTTCTCAGTCATACGGTATTGGATTAGCTTACTTTTTATTAAAAGACACAACTTATGTGAGTATTCTCCTGGAAAGATGCTAAGATTATAAACCATTCAACACAACTAAAACCACCAAACAACTTCAATACACTTCAGCACCCTCCTATTCCTGACCTCACCCTTATCGTTGAAACAGAACCATCATTAAACACTCAGTAGCCCTAACAGCTGAACTTCCCACACTGAGATGGAGAAAACCCCAGAGTTCAAGAAAGAAAAGGAGGAAAGCACCAAGAAAGACAGAGTTAGAAAGGAGAAAAGAAAGAGTAAAAGGAAAAGCCACACTGTAGGAAAAAACACCACCAGGAATTCCCATCCTAGTTTCATCACTGCCCTCACGACCACCTGCCCCTCTCTGAGGCAGGCTCCTTTTGTGCTCTGAGGGGGCAAGCTGGATGACTCTGACTTGGAAGGCCTGGTCCACAGAACACTTAAAACTGTTATCTTTCAGCACATTATAAGTTTACAATAAACATTTATGTATTTCATAGTGAGCTTACCTTCCAATGTGCTAATAATGTATATCCATCTATTATCTACATGCAACCATATATGAGAAATATCCTGCATAATAAATGTAACAGTTGTTTGATATTTTTCTTGGTTGTAGGCACAAAAGTAAATTAGGACCCTAGATAAAAGACAATATACTTTCGGATATTAATCATAATGTTTATAGAATTCTATAACACCATATCAAGGAGTAATAGGTTTAACGTTGGAAAACTTATACACATCACAGCAAAACATGCAAATAAATAAAAAAACTTACCATCCCTGTTCATTTTTGTATTTGTAAGCAGCCCCAAGAATGTGACACAAGGTGCCTCCAGCTTTGAAATCCATGAAACATTTTGCCTGAAAGATGATACAAGTTGCACATGAGAGAAATAAAAACTTCTGACAATTAACTCCTGTCTGAACTCTAAGCTTTGTAAGTAAGTGCAAGCTCATTTGTGTCTGACTCCTTGCAACCCCATGGGCAGTAGCACACTTCCCTGTTCATGGGATTTCCAAGGCAAGTGTACTGGAGTGGATTGCTATTTCCTCCTAAAGGGGATCTTCCCAACCCAAGGATTGAACCTGCATTAACAGGTGGATTCTTTACCACTGAGCCACCTGGGAAGTCTAAGCTTTATATAAACTCAAAATTATAAACAATCCTAATTCAATAACTTCCTTCCTTTTTTGGAACAAACTGAGGCACAAAAAAATGCTTCCAGCTTTAAGTAAACAGTCTATGAAAAAAAAGACTTACAAAAGATACATCAAATTTTTTCAGCAAAAAACATTAATGGACAAATTAATGATATACTACTAACTCCACTGGTAAATTTAAATTTCAATTTAAAAAACAAAATGAAATTCAAATTTTAAAATGTATAATAAGAAATATCAAGCCAACTTCACTGATGAACACAGATGTAAAAATCCTCAACAAAAGATAAGCAAACCAAATCCAACAGTACATTAAGATTATATACCATGATCAAGTGGGATTTATCTCAGAAATACACAAGGGTTTTTCAGTATCCATAAATGAATCAACATGATACACAATAACTAACCGGAAAAATCATATTATCATCCCAACAGACACAAAAAAAGCTTTTGATAAAATCCAACATCCATTTATGATTTAAAAAAAAAAAAAAAACACAGTCTCCAGAAAGTGGGCACAAAGGGAACATATCTCAACATAATAAAGGCCATACATGGCAAACCCACAGCTAACATCATACTCAATGGTAAAAAACTGAAAGCATTCCTTTAAAGATCAGGAACAAGACAAGGATACCCACTGATACCACTCTTCTTCAACATAGTCTTGGAAGTCCTAGACACAGCAGTCAGAGAAGGAAAAGAAATAAAAGGAATCCAAATTGGATAGGAAGAAATAAAACTATCTTCAGATGACATGATACTTTACACAGAAAATCCTAAAGACACTACCAGAAAACTACTAGAGCTCATCAATGAATTTGGCAAAGATGCAGAATACAAAATTAATATACAGAAATCTGTTGCATTTCTATACATTAACAACAAAAGATCAGAAAGAGAAATTAAGAAAACCATCCAACTTACCATCATAACAAAAGAGTAAAATACCCAGGAATAAACCTACCTAAAGAGGCAAAAAACTTATACTCTGAAAACTGTAAGATGCTAACGAAAGAAATTAAAGATGATCCCAAAAGATGAAAAGATATACCATGTTCTCAGTATTGTCAAAATGACATTACTACCCAAGGCAATCGAGCTTCAGTGACATCCCTGTCAAATTAACAATGATGTTTTCCACAGAACTGGAACAAAAAATCTTTTTACTTTTTATGGAAAAACAAAAGACCTTAAACAGCCAAAATAATCTTGAGAAAGAAGAACAGAGCTGGAGGGATTGCAGTCCCTGACTTCAGATTATACTATGAAGCCACAGCAATGGTAACAGTATAGTACTGGCCCCCAAACAGGCAGAGATCAACAGAACAGGACAGAAAGCCCGAAGGACAAACCTACGCACTAATCTGGGACAAAGGAGGAAAGCATATATAATGGAGAAAAGATGGTCTTTTTAATAAGTGGTGCTGGGAAAACTGGACAGCTACATGTAAAAGAATAAAATTAGAACATTCTCTAACATCATATACAAAAATAAACTGGAATGCATTAGAGACTTAAATGTAACACCAGTTATTATAAAACTCCTAGAGGAAAACATAGGCAGAATCACAGCAATATTTTTTTTGATCCATCTCCTAGAGTAACGGGAACAAAAACAGACAAACGGGAAAAAAATTAACAAATGGGACCTAATTAAACTTAAGTTTTTGCACAGCAAAGAAAACCATAAACAAAAATAAAAAGA
The DNA here is from genome assembly GCA_006408675.1 of Madoqua kirkii. NCBI lineage: Eukaryota > Metazoa > Chordata > Mammalia > Artiodactyla > Bovidae > Madoqua > Madoqua kirkii. The sequence goes on along the minus strand of SJYC01024498.1, from coordinate 37,092 downwards.
CAACCAACAGAATGGGAGAAAATATTTACAAATGATGCAACTCAAACAAGGGATTAATTTCCAAAATAGACCAACAGCTTACACAGCTGTTTAAAAAACAACAAATCAACAATCCGATAAAAGAAAAAAGGGGGCAGAAGATCTAAATAGACATTTCTCCAAAGAAGACATACAGACAGGAAAATGAAGATTGCTAATTATTAAAAGAAATACAAATCAAATCAAGGAATGATGCTGAAGCTGAAGTTCCAATACTTTGGCCTCTGGATGCAAAGAGCTGGTTCACTAGAAAAGACCCGGATGCTGGGAAACACTGAGCACAGGAGAAGGGACTGACAGAGGATGAGACGGTTGAATTACATCACTGACTCAATGGACATGAGTCTGAGCAAACTCTGGAAGATAGTGAAGAAAGACAAGCCTGGTGTGCTGTGGTCCATGAGGTCACAAAGTATTGGACACAACTTAGTGACTGAACAGCAACAAATCAAAACTACAATGAGGTATCACCTCAAGCTAGTTAGAATGGCCATCCTCAAAAAGGTTACAAATAATAAATGCTGGAGAGGGTGTGGAGAGGAAGGAATCCTCCTATACTGTTGATGGAAATGTAAAGTGGGGTAGCCACTACTGAGAATAGTAAAGAGGTTTCTTAAACTAAAAATAAAACTACCATATGATTGAGTAATCCCACTCCTAGGCATATATTCAAAGAAAACCATAATTTGAAAAGATACATCACCCCCATGTTCACTGCAGCACTACTGAACAATAGCCAGGATGTGGAAGCAACCTAAATGTCAATCACCAGAGGGAGGATAAAGATGTGGTACATATACAGTAGAATTTTGCTCAGCTATAAAAAGGAATAAAATCATGCCATTTGAAGCAACACGGATAGACTTAGAAATTCGCATACTAGGTAAAACAGTCAGACACAGAAAAACAAATATCATGATATCACTAATGTGTCAAATCTAAATCTTTTAAATGATATAAATGAACTTAAAAACAGATAACCAAAGAGGGCTTACTATAGCACAGGGAACTCCACTCAATATTCTATAATAACCTATACGGGAAAAGAATCCAAAAAAGAATGGACATATGTATAACTGAATCATTATGCTTTAAACTTGAGACTAACACAACACTGTAAATCAACTATACTTCAGAACAATTAAAAAAAAAAGCAACACATAAATAAAAAAGCAGAATACAAAATCAACTAGTTTTTCGTGTTACAATTATGTTTGTGTTATGTATGCATATGTACTAAAAAGCCTTGAAGGAATTATAGAATAACAAGAAATTTTATTTGTGGAGGTAAAAAAACACTTCTGTTTCATTTCATACCATGTTTGTCTGTGCAATATATTTTTAGCCTTACAAAGCACCTTTTCCCTCCTAAATCTAATTTCTCAGCATTAGATAGAATATATCCTATGTTGAGCCAGCTGTTTAACATCCAATATGACTTAGTGAAGTGACATGAAAGTCACTCAGTCATGTCCAACTCTTTGAGACTCCATGGACTAGGACCCACCAGGCTCTCCCCTGTCCTGTGGATTTCCCAAGCAAGACTACTGGAATGGGTTGCCATTTTCTCCCCCAGGGGATCTTCCCAACCCAGGGATTGAACCCAGGTCTCCTGCATTGCTGACAGATTCTTTACCATGTGAGCCACCAGGGAAGCCCTTAATTATGACTTAGGAAGTTAGTAAATAACAAGTTCTAGTTTGATTTAAAAAAAAAACAGCCCAAATAGTGAACTCTTACACCAGTACTATTCACTCAGGAAAAAACTTTTTAAGGTAAATAACTTGCATGTTTCACTGAAACACTGTCTGCTTTACTGTCTCTCTCCTTCAGTTTTGTTTTACACCATTACACTTTATTGTATCAATCCCTTTCATTTGGGAACAAGCTAAACACTATTTGGAAAGAAAAAGAAGTAAATCTGGTTACTGTAGCACTAAACCATGAATTATTTCTAAGTACAGCTTATGCCTTAAAATATTCTCTTTAACATCTTTAAAATTCAAACAAACTATAATGGATTAGTTCCCAAGAGTTTAATATTCTCCAAATAAACCATCCTGTAAACACTACTTTTTAAGACACTCGTATAACCCTAAACAGGAATACCAACATAATGCAAATCACCTTACATAAAATACTTCATATAATACTACATGTAAATTTCATTCTAAATGATTTTATACCTGATAAATATAAACTATATTATAGTGTTTTAAATGATAAAATCTTCAACCAGTTCCTGATTTGATCATTCTAATCTAGTTGATAATGTAAAGGAATAGGAAATAAACACTCAAGTATTTGGAGACAAAGTAACATAGAATTTTCAGATGATCTGGAATATGCACAAACATGTAGAGAAAAACAGAGTGAGAGAGCAAATGTGGCCAGATGCTAAAAACTGGGGATTCTAAATGAAGGGAAATGAAAGTTCTTTGCATTATTCTTGCAAATGTTTATTTTCAATTAATTTTAAGCTTATAAAAGTTACCTCCAAACCCTCAATCTGCCATAGTACAGAAAATATGCTCATTATTCAGTAAAATAGCTCCCATTAAGTACCTCCAATATCTAAACATGTATTTATAAATTATACACATATATTTACATAATGCTAATATACTAACTTAAATTATATGTAAAAAAGTAGGTATTTTACAGAAGGAATGCTCTTGCCCTATAAATGTGAATTCAATCAGCACCCTGTAACTCTCAAATGTCTTCCTCTAATTCAACCTTTTCTCTAAAACTCCAGATCTCATTTCCAACTACCTACAAGATTTCAAAATCAGAGCCAACTTCAAACAGACTGAGTACCGTTCTCCAGAAACCTGCTTTTGCACTCTCATTTTCACCTTAGTGCTAAAGGAATATGCTCAGTGTAGTCATCTCAGGCAATTCTTATTTTAGCCCCACAACCCATCCTCCCACCAAAACAAACAAAAACGCCCACAAAGTTCTACTCCCTCTCACTATTTCAACTTTCTGTTCTGACTATAGCTTGCTTGGATTATGAGAGCAGCTTCTTCATGGAGAAAGAGATTTTAAAGCCTCCAATCTCAAGGCTTCCAAATCATTCTTCATATCAAAGCCTGTAGGATTATTCTAAAACCCAAAATTGATTAAGCTACCTCTACTCTCCCCCTTGCTCTGGTTCCCAACCACTTTCAAGACAAAAGCCACACTTCTATCCTTTTATGACTGATTCTGGCCATCTCTCTGTTTTAACCCTGTTGAACTATCTGAAACCACATTAAAGTGACAAAATTTTCTCACGCCTTTAGGGTTTTACATATTGCTCTCATTGCTTGAAAGTCTCATCTTCCAGCATGTCGCTGAAGAACTCATACTCTACTTTCAGGACTCAGTTCACATGTCCTTTCCCTGGGAAAACATTTCCTGAGACCCAAGGATCTATTTATATAGCTCAAAGAAAGAGTATGTAAGCCTCTTGAGGACAAACAATACGCTGCATTACTGCGTGAATTCTCAGAACTTAGCACATGCTCAAATGCTTAATATTTGCTGAACTGAAATCAGCAGGGGTAGGCAGTACCCTTGAACGGATGTTGTTGGGTTAACCAGGTGATCATATGGAAGAAGGTAAAACTAGATCCACTGCCCACAATGAATACCAAGATAAATTCTAGATGGATAGGGAGCTACATGAAAAAACCCACACCACACAAATAATACAAGAATGCATGGCTGAAATCCTTTATCACCTATGAGTGGAGAAAGAATCCTAACATGATTCATAAAACCACATCCATTTATTTGACTTAATGAAAATAAATGTCTGGGTGGCAAAAATACCGTAAGTGAAGCAGACAGATTTATTCCAAGGTCAGTAAAATAATATTTTTTAGTCTCATTTATATCTGAGAGATCAGTGAGTTATTAAAACAAAAGGTTAATGATGAAATAAGAACACACAAACCGGAAGCTTTTTAAATTTCAAAAAAAGTCTACCGATACTAAATTCAGTAGAAGCAACAAACAGCAGACTGAAAACTACAAAAACCCAAACCAGAGAACTGGAAGACAAAAATTACAGGAAAATATATGATAGGTCAGTTCAGTCGCTAAGTTGTGTCCGATTCTTTGCGACCCCATGATCGCAGCATGCCAGGCCTCCCTATCCATCACCAACTGCCGGAGTGCATTCAGACTTGTGTCCATCGAGTCCGTGATGCTATCCAGCCATCTCATCCTCTGTCATCCCCTTCTCCTCCTGCCCCCAATCCCTCCCAGAATCACAGTCTTTTCCAATGAGTCAACTCTTCCCATGATGTGGCCAAAGGACTGGAGTTTCAGCTTCAGCATCATTCGTTCCAAAGAAATCCCAGGGCTGATCTTCAGAATGGACTGGTTGGATCTCCTGGCAGTCCAAGGGACTCTCAAGAATCTTCTCCAGCACCACAGTTCAAAAGCATCAATTCTTCGGCGCTCAGCCTTCTTCACATTCCAACTCTCACATCCATACATGACCACTGGAAAAACCATAGCCTTGACTAGACGGACCTTAGTCGGCAAAGTAACGTCTCTGTTTTTGAATATGCTATCTAGGTTGGTCATAACTTTTCTTCCAAGGAGTAAGCGTCTTTTAATTTCATGGCTACAATCACCATCTGCAGTGATTTTGGAGCCCCCAAAAATTAAGTCTGACACTGTTTCCACTGCTTTCCCATCTATTTCCCATGGAGTGATGAGATCGGATGCCATGATCTTTGTTTTCTCAATGCTGAGCTTTAAGCCAACTTTTTCACTCTCCTCTTTTACTTTCATCAAGAGGCTTTCCAGTTCCTCTTCACTTTCTGCCATAAGGGTGGTATCATCTGGATATCTGATGTTATTGATATTTCTCCCGGCAATCTTGACTCCAGCTTGTGTTTCTTCCAGTCCAGCGTTTCTCATGATGTACTCTGCATAGAAGTTAAATAAGCAGGGTGACAATATACAGCCTTGACAAGTGATGAGATCGGATGCCATGATCTTTGTTTTCTCAATGCTGAGCTTTAAGCCAACTTTTTCACTCTCCTCTTTTACTTTCATCAAGAGGCTTTCCAGTTCCTCTTCACTTTCTGCCATAAGGGTGGTATCATCTGGATATCTGATGTTATTGATATTTCTCCCGGCAATCTTGATTCCAGCTTGTGTTTCTTCCAGTCCAGCGTTTCTCATGATGGACTCTGCATAGAAATTAAACTAGCAGAGTGACAACATACAACCTTGACGTACTCCTTTTCCTATCTGGAACCAGTCTGTTGTTCCATGTCCAATTCTAACTGTTGCTTCCTGGCCTTCATACAGATTTCTCAAGAGGCAGGTCAGGTGGTCTGGTATTCCCATCTCTCTCAGAATTTTCCACAGTTTATTGTGATCCACACAGTCAAAAAAGCAGAAACATAAGTTTTTCTGGAACTCTCTTGCTTTTCCCATGATCCAGAGGATGCTGGCAATTTGATCTCTGGTTCCTCTGCCTTTCCTAAAACCAGCTTGAACATCAGGGAGTTCACGGTTCACGTATTGCTGAAGCCTGGCATGGAGAATTTTGAGCATTACTTTAATAGCATGTGAGATGAGCGCAATTGTGCAGTAGCTTGAGCATTCTTTGGCATTGCCTTTCTTTGGGACTGGAATGAAAACTGTTCTTTTCCAGTCCTGTGGCCACTGCTGAGTTTTCCAAATTTGCTGGCATATTGAGTGCAGCACTTTCACAGCATCATCTTTTAGGATCTGAAATAGTTCAACTGGAATTCCATCACCTCCAGTAGCTTTGATAGTTCCCAGAAATCTAGTATTTGTACAATCAGAGTTCAGAAATATAAAGAAATACAGACAAGCAGAGAAGACTAATAAACCGAATGTTCCAGAGATAAAGAAACGTAACTGAGTTTTCAGACCATGACTTATGAGAACTAGAAATATTTAGGAATTTTAAACATCAGTATGAAAAAGGGAGAAATCAACAGGTAGTATCAGATTTTTCTGTATGAAATCAAATGTTTAAGAAAGAACAAAGCCTACAAATTTAAAAAGAAATAAAACATGACCAATTTCTATACCAAGTCCACCCTCTATTCAAAATACTATCTTCAAAGGGAACAGAATCATATTCTCACATAAGCTCAGAAGAATCTCATGGACAAAATAAAAGAAATTCCACAAAACAGCATTGTAGCCACAGAACTGAAGCAGGAGGAAAAAAAGGGAAAGACTTAGTAAAGACAATATAGAAATTATAGCATAATAAAATGTTAATAGATAAGTCTAGGTAATAACTATTGTGATGTATAATGCCAATGTTAAATGACTCCTGAAAGAGATGCTTCCTATAGTTCAAAAGTAGTAAAATTCTACAGCAAAAATTCTGTAGGGATTCCTCCTTTTCCCTATTCTATACAATAGCACCAGCAAAACAAAGAGCTGCAGGCTCCACTCAAGAGTATAGAAACAGAAGCTGTCCCAGTGTGAGAAGCTGATGTACTTACCGGGAGCTTGGTGAAGGCCGGGTTGGTGACATGCTTCCCAAAGGCATCTTCCTGGAACTGAAGAAGCTGTACCACTAGCCCAGCCAGTGTTTTATTCGTAGGAGCATCCGTGTGAACATACTGCAAGATAAAGACAGAGACTCAAAAACTGGGACAACTGTGCAGAAGACAGTGTTATTAGTTTACTTCCTAGTACCTAACACTGGCCCAGTGGCAGATTTTTAAGTGTCTGACACACTTCTTAAACAAATATTGGGGGCAGTGGGCTGGATAAATAACACATCCTTTTAGGGAACAGATCTTAAGGAAGAGAAATACTATGTCCAAGAAACCAAACTGAAATCATCTCATACCCACCTGGATGGTGAGATCCTGGACCTCAAACTCAAGCCTGATGCTGTAAGGGAATGAGAGCTATTGGCCACTGAATTTCGTATGTGGCCAGAGAACTGACTATGTTAAAAGTTTTTCAAACTAATCCACAAATTCTTTGATGTTCCTCTCATCTAGAAGTGGGGATCTATGCCCTCTTCTATTGAATGAGACCATCCTTAGGGACTCACTGAAAACCATGCAAGAGAAATGAAGCTGTGTGACTTCCGAGGATAAATCAAAAAAGATCAGACAGGTTTGCTTCCAAGTAGTTCTTTTGGGACACCCACCTTTAGAGCCCTGAACAGCAACAAAGGTGTCCAATCACCCTGACACCACCACACTGAGGAGGCCCAGGCCACCCAGAGAGGTCATATGGAGAGGCCCCAGCTGATGTCTCAGAAGACTGACAGTATAACCACCAGACACATGAGTAAAGAAGATTCCAGGTGATTCTGGTCCCCAGCTGTCAAGTCACCCTCAATCATCAAACCTCCCCAGTCAAGGCGCCAGACACCACTGAGCAGAGACAGTCATCCTGAACATGCCCATCCAAATTCCAGACACACAGGAACTATTAAGCATAATAAAAGGGTTGTTTTATGCCAGTGAGTTTTGAGCACATTAAAATGGTTGTTTTCATGCACTACAAAAATACACATGTGTGGGCACTTAAAAATGGTTACGACGGTAAGCTTTACAAGTTTTTGGCCAAAATTTTAAAATCTTTTTAAACAAATGTGCATGAAAAGTTATCCATGCTGATGTACGTAATGTCACAGAGGGCAAATCTATGGTAGACAGCAAGCGAACATCAGCGCAAGGAAAGACAGAGTACATGACAGGAAAAGCATAAATCAGTGAGTTCAATTAAATGCAGACGGTCAATTTATATTAAGCATTCAAAATCACTTTGAAAGGCCATCAATTTTTTTTTTAAACTGCCAATTCTGAGCAGGAAGAAATATCTATACTTCCACTAAGAAAAAAAAAACAACACTATTTCTCTCTCTGGAAAACCCTCTTTCCCAGTACCACCCCACATTTCAAAATTAATGTTTCTACTGCAATAAATAATGTCTGATATCTGTACAGCAAAGTATCAGCTATATCATCTACTGTTAGTTACTATGCCTTAAGTTGACTGGTTCTCAATATGTGCTGCTGCCAATCAAAGAAAGAACAGAATATAGCAACAAGAGAAAGAAAGAACAGAATATAGCAACAAGAGGGCAGGCAATTCTTCTTAAAGCTTAGTATCCTCTCACTTTTTTATTTGTTCAAGTACACTAGCTTTCCTCTCTATGTGGAACAGCCAGCATAAGTTAAATTTTGCCGAAGGCTGGTATTTTGTTGGAATGCTTTGTTTTACAGGAAACCCTCTAGAGCAAAGGTTGATAAAATCCAGCCCACTGCCCGTTTCTGTGTGGCCCACAAGCTAAGAATGGCTTAACATTTTTAAATGCGTGGGGAAAAAGTTTTAAGAATAATATTTCATGACACACGGATATTATATGAAATTCAAATGTCAGTGTCCATAAACAGTCTCATCAAAACACAGCACATGCACTCATCTGCACTTTGACCACGGCTGCTCTCCTCCAACAGCAGAGTCGAGCAGCTGCCACTCAAACTGCGTGGGCTCCAAAGCCTCGATATTTACTCTCTGGCCCTTTCATAGAAAAAGTCTGCCTATCCTTGTTCTAAACTACACCTTTTTATCCTTACAAATAGCTTCCTTTTATATCAAAGGTGTTCTGTAAAAACACATTTCCATAAGGCTATGAAGTGAAACGTGCGTCAGACATAAGCCAAAACCTAAAAATACCTTTCATACAATTAAGCACATAAGATGTCAAATCTGTTAGTGTAAAATAATGGTTAAGTTTTAGCCCCACTCCCAGTCAGGTCCAAAATCTGCATTCGTAACAAGTTCCCATGCGACAGTATGGGAATGGCCACTACACTTCAAGAACCATTGGGCTTTCAAAAAAAAATTCACTTCAAAGATTGTCTTATGTCATGTATCTCAGTTAAAGAACACATTTATTATAATCTAAAAGTTAAAAAATAAGGTAAGCAATTTTTAAATGTTAAAAACTATTTATAATTCCCCTTTCCTATAATACCAATTCGGGTTGGGAAGATCCCTGGTGGCTCAGAGGTTAAAGCGTCTGCCTGCAATGCAGGAGACCCGGGTTCGATCCCTGGGTCAGGAAGATCCCCTGGAGTAGGAAATGGCAACCCACTCCAGTACTCTTGCCTGGAGAATCCCATAGAGGGAGGAGCCTGGTAGGCTACAGTCCATGGGGTCGCAGAGCTGGACACGACTGAGCGACAAACTACAAACTACTAAAACTACTATAATACCAAGTCACACAAAACCCATCAAGCTTAATTTTCTGAGGACTACTGTTCAACACAATAAATCTTTAATGAGGAATACTATTTTGACAGTAATACTGAACGTAGTATAATCTTTAACAAAGAATAAACTCTTCAAGTGTAACCCACAGAACTGGCAAAGTATGTTGTACATACTCACAAGGTAACTTTACAATCTTTAATAAGTACAAGCTTCTCCAAGGGATCTCATCATGTATTGCAGGTTTTTCACACATGTTAAGGGAACATGAAAAATTAATACTTGCAGACAACTGAACAGTGTCAAATCCTAAAACTGAAAAAGGCACCATTTGGAGGAAGGTTGTTCAGCTAAAACCAAACCCTTTAGGCAAAAATGAATTATTAATGACCTATATACATAGCTTTGTATTCTAAACTTCACCACTATCTACATCTGTTTCATTTAACATACTGTCATTCAAAATGAGAAAGATTTCACGTGCACAAACCTACAGTTTAAGAAAAATTATTACCTTAGTTATATTAAAATCCAAATTTTAAATTATAAAATATTTTTAACTGTTTAGTTTCTCAAATCACTCATAAAAATTATCCAACATAAAAATACATGTAAGAGATGACATTTTTAACTCATAAATTTGATATTTACATATTATGTAAACTATACTCATATCCTCTCAAAAGGCAGGGTATGACTATTATAAGATTTTTAAATCAGCTTTTAAAAATTTCGAAGAGTAACATTCTATTTAATCAATCAGAGGGATCAGAAGGTATACGGCAAAGGTATCACTAGTATCTCAAATTTATATAATCCCATCTTCAAGGACTATCTCATTTGATTCAAAACAACAGCCTACAGGAGTTACAAATGAACAAGTAAAATGTAGAAATCAAGTGATCTGCTCAATGACATCAATCAGTGGCCAAGAGTACTGAACTCACATTTACCAACCCCATGTAATGCTCATTCTACTATCCCATACTGACAATTCAATTCCTCTCAAAAATCTCATTTAAACATAAAAAGATTCTAATAGTTTTCAAGATAATAAATACTGATTAAAGGTGTTTCATCACCTTGATTAAAGGTGTTTATTAAAGGTGTTTTACAGGGGGAAAATTTAATGATTATAGAGACAACTTCAATTATAAAAATTTTATTTTAATCCAAAAAAAATGTTCAACAGCATGTTTTACTTAAGACAACAACAACAAAAAATCTTTCAGTCTCAAAGTTTTGATTAAGAAAGGAAAATATGCTTAGAAAGCTGTATCAATAAGTCTGTTTTATATTCCCTGTGACATTAATAACATATTAAAAGTTTAACTTCTCCGTAAACAATTCTATTGCAGCAGATGTCCCATATGAAAAAAAGAACCGTCTTAACCTGTTAAATACTATATGTAAAGGGCATGGAAATACCTTCCTTGGGCAATCTAGTCTGTTTTAGTGATCATCGTTAAAATCTAAAGTATCTTTATTTAAATCATCCTGAAATCTTTAATTTCAGGAGTAAGCCAAACTTTGGGAAGAAACTTACCTGGGAACTTAATGGCTTACAGATACACTTCACCTTCTCAAGGTTTTAGCATCTGAAAACCACTCTGAACTATGGATAGAAAAATATCTTTCAGTGTTAAGGATAAACGATACACACCCAATAATACAAAGCAGGCAGCTTAGATAGATAATCAGCTTCTGTACTGCTGCAGTGGACTGAAAATGCAACCTTGGGCAGTTTCCGCTTCCCTAAACTGGTCACCTCCTCTAGACTCCTTTGGCAAGTAGAAGCTCATCCTAGTCAAGAAGTATTCACTTTCCTTTCCGTAATGCAAATGAATCAACAAAACCTAAATAAATAGGCTTCTAGAGGTTTCTAGTCTAGTTAATCTGTTCATTCATGGAACGAAGATTACTTGAGCACCTTCCATGGACATTCAGAAAACAAAAACAATACAAGAGAACTCTCTTTTAGTTTGACATCATCTGGCTTTTACAGGCAGGTGCCAGTGTCTATCTTTTCCACAACATTGTTTCTTATAAAGAAAGGGATTACAAATAGCAAAAAGAAAATAAAACGTGTCGAGGGTGGGGAGATGGAGCTAGAGCCAGGTGGACCTTCTCCTGAATCCCGAATTTGTAACTCCTAACTGTTTTGACACTATGGCTCAGATGGTAAAGCGTCTGTCTACAATGAGGGAGACCAGGGTTCGATCCCTGGGTTGGGAAGATCCCCTGTAGAAGGAAATGGCAATCCACCCCAGGACTATCGTCTGGAAAAGCTCATGGACAGAGGAGCCTGGCAGGCTACAGTCCATGGGGTTGCAAAGAGTCGGACACAACTGAGCGACTTCACTTCAACTGCAATTCTTAGAGAGGTTACTCAAACCTAGTCTCAGTTTCTCTCATGGGGAAAATGAAGTAAATAATATCTAGCATACAGGACCACTGTGAGGATTTAATCGAGTTATGTTTTAAAAGCCCGGATAAAGTGGATGCTCAAGTTGTCCTCATAGTGCATGCATAAACCCATCAATAAAAGTGCTACTATCAATGTCACGTTTATTTATCTGCTGAGATTTATTAATTTGAAAATACAGTATTAAAGGCAACACAAAAGTTAAGTTAAAACCCATCAATGTGTACACCAAGGAGAGATATAGTGTGTATGCAGAAGCAAAGAACGTTCTTGTAAGTATTTTTACCAAATCAACACCACTCTAAGAGGCTGATGGGATTCTGACTACCAAGTCCAAGGATATGCAATTCTGAATCTGAACAGGCCCAAGAAATACATTTCAGTTTTATGAAACATTGAGAAGTCAAACATAAATTCTGACTTCAAGGCCTCAGGGACACGGAGCCAGCACTAGCCTACTGACTTCAACCCTCTGGGACAAACCTTGCAATCAGGCTCACAGCCACTTCCTCATCCACCCAAAGCAGCTCTGAAAGACTATCCAACCCTAAAGCTGCCCTCTGAAAACTGGGCCAAAAGAGATGCGCACTGTACTTCCTTTTTTTCTATTCCCTTCCTTGCTATCCAAAGGAATATTCCTGAGTATGTCTCTGTTAAAGCTACACTGATAAAGTAATACAATATTATATGTCAATTGTATCTCAATAAAACTGGGGTAAAAAATCCAGCCTGGGGCTTCCCTCGTGGTCTAGTGGGTTAAGAAACCGCCTTGCAACATTGGGACATCAGTTCAATCTCTAGTTGGGGAAGATGCCACATGCTGCGAGGCAACCAGGCCCCTACCCCTATGCCACAACTGAGCCTGTGCTCTGAAGCCCATATGCAGCAACTACTGAAGCCCCGAGCACCCTAGAGCCTGTACTCTGCAACAAAAGAAGCCACTGCAATGAGAAACCCATACGAAGAGTAGCACCCGCTCTTTGAAATGACAGAAAGTCTGAGTGCGGCAACAAACACCCAGTGCAGCCAAAAAACTAACTAAAAAAAATAAAAAATCAAGCCTGGGAGGAAAAAAACATTAAGGTATATTAAGACCCAAAATATTGCCTGAAGAGCACGTGATAAACAATAATTTCATAATATAAACATATTCAATTCCCTTAGCTACTACCATAAGTTCTACTGTTTACACAAAAAAAGTGACCAATTTACCAATGTACAAGGAAAAACAATACTGTCTACTTAACATATAAATGAGGAAAATCTACAATCTCAAATGAGACTCCAAAATTCCTAGGGGAATAAAGTGAAAGCAAGAAAAAATATATCGTATGTAAGAATAAATGTCACCTCTCACTTTCTAAAAACTGGTATGTATGTGTTGTGTGCTTAGTCACTCAGTCATGTCAGACTCTTTGTGACCCCATGGGCTGTAGCCCTCCAGGCTCCTCTGTCCATGTGGATTCTCCAGGCAAGAATACTGGAGTGGAGTTGCCATGCCCTCCTCCAGGGGATCTTCCCAATCCAGGGATCAAACCCAGATCTCCCACACTGCAGGGGGATTCTTTACTATCTGAGCCACCAGGGAAGCCCAAAACTTGAGATAAGAAATGGTGAGTTCTGAAAGTACCACAGTGGAGTATCAGAAGAACCCAAGACCCCTGCCCATGCCTAACAACAGTCCAAAGGCTGATGAGTTTCACTGCACTGTATACCCAAACCTAAAGTAGGCTTCTACACTACTTTATCTTTTCATTCATTCAACAAATATTTACTACGCAACTAAGGGTCAGGCAATGAGGATCAAAAATGTTCCAGGACACACTGTAGTGAACAGGCCAAACAATGTCCTAACTCCAGGGCAATGGTCCACAACGGAGGAAGTAGAGAACTGTGAAGGGTGTTCAGGAAATTCTGGGACACAGAGAGCAATGTTTTTTTTTTTGGCAGTCGGCTTCCTTACACTTTAAGGGGGGGATCAGTCATTTCTAAATAAGTTATATAAAGGGGAAGCTTAAAAAGTTGTTATAAACAATGGGACTAAGTCACAACTTTCAGTACCAGTGACTCAGCCCAACTAACACTCGAAAGGCACGACAAGCAGGTAAATCCAAAAAACGGTATGAAGAAAACAAAGGTGATATGAAGTGGGGTGACCTAACACGAACGGGGTTCTCAGGGAAAGCCTCACATTAGCTACAAGTCAACATTAACTCTTGCATTCCCAGTATACATAAGCAGAGGGAACTGTGAAGTAAAAGCCGTCGTTTTTTCAATATTAGTGAGTCCCCAAGAACACTGTGATGCACTGTATTAACCTGCGGTCACCGACGTCGTCCGAGTACAGTGGTCCACAGTCCTTCTTTAGCCTATCAACTGCAGGTTTAAGAAAACCTTGGTTACCTCACTGGACTTTGAAGACTGGTCTCTGAAACAAAACTTGCCGCGGCTCTTACAGCTCGGCTCAAACAGTTTTAATAACCACTGTTCACACACCTAAAGCGGCTAACAAAGAGGAAGAGTCACACCCTCCGGGTCCCGACGTCGTCCGAGTACAGCGGTCCACAGTCCTTCTTTAGCCTATCAACTGCAGGTTTAAGAAAACCTTGGTTACCTCACTGGACTTTGAAGACTGGTCTCTGAAACAAAACTTGCCGCGGCTCTTACAGCTCGGCTCAAACAGTTTTAATAACCACTGTTCACACACCTAAAGCGGCTAACAAAGAGGAAGAGTCACACCCTCCGGGTCCCGAAGCCCGACCCTCCCTCACAAGCGCCGGCAGAGGCTTTCGTCCGGGATGCCCGGGCTCCCAGGAGCGGCGCCCCGAGGCCCGCGGAGCAGCGGGCGCGCGGGCGCCGAGAGTTCGCGGCGGGGGCGTGGCGGGCCCGGCGCCTGCCTTTGTTGTCCCTCGTGGCGCGCGGGGGGAGGGGCGGCCCGAGGCGCGCGAGGCCAGCAGCCGGCCCCGGCCCCGGTCGCGTGGCCTCCCCGGCCCCTACGGGCGCGTGGACCCACCTTCTTGTAGTGCTTGCCCAGCCAGACCCGCACCGAATCCAGCTGGGACACCGTCTCCGGGCTCTCCCAAAACTTGCTCGCCGGGCCCCCGTCCTTCCGCCGATAAACGGCCAGGCCCGCGGCCGCCGCCGCGCCTCCTGCGCTCGCGGCGCCGGCCGTCGTCCCCAGCCCTCCGCCGCCCGCCGCCGCGGCCATCGTCGCCGTCCGTCGTCCCCACCGCCCGGCCCTCCCCGGCCCTCGCGGCGTACCCCGTTCGCAGCCGCGCGCGCGCGCGCGCAGCCGCCACCGCCGCCTCCCGGCTCCGCCCAGCCAACCCTCTTCCGGCGCGGAAGCCTGGCCCCGTCTCTTTCAGGACCGGCGCCCTAACCGACGAGGGCACGCGCGCACGCATGCGCAGCACTCGCGCCGGGCGAGCCTAGACCGAGTCCCTCCACCCGCCTCTTCCGCCAGCACTGCGACGGCTTACCTGCTGCACCTCACAGCTCGGACTTCCGCGCGTGTGGCTGTTTCCCTGGTACCTGCGTTGAACTGTTATGTAGTCTACAGCTGCACGGTGGTTCTGTGTCACCGTCTGACACCGCCAGGGAGAAAGGAGCTGGTGTGAGATGTTCCGAGAGGAGAGCGCGTTCCTCCCCCCTCATGGCTCCAGCCACACCAGCTCATTCCTGCCTTGGGGCACTTGCAACAGGCTATTCCCACGACTTGTGAGCCTTCTTCCCCTCTGATTGTCACTTGTGAAGTGAAAGTCGCTCAGTCGGGCCCGACTCTCTGCGACCCCACAGTCCATGTAATTCTCCAGCCAGAATACTGGAGTGGGTAGCCTTTCCCTTCTCTAGGGAATCTTCCCAACCCAGGGATCGAACCCAGGTCTCCCACATTGCGGGTGGATTCTTTACCAGCTGAGCCACAAGGGAAGCCCAAGAATACTGGAGTAGGTAGCCTATCCCACCTTCAGCGGATCTTCCCGACCCAGGAATCAGACCGGTCTCCTGCATTGCAGGCGATTCTTTACCAACTGAGCGTGACGCTTTCAAAATCATAGCTTAAAGGTACTTAAGAAAAGTGATCCCTCCTGACCTTGCAGTCTTGAACAATCATACTCGCTCGACATTGTCGCGGTAGAACTCACCATGACTTGGTATTTTTATTTTCTTACTTTCCATATAAATTACATGAGAGCCTAGTCTTGTGGACAGGTGTACCCTCAATGCTGAGAAGGCCTGTTACCCAACAGATGTTCAATAAATATTTGATGAATGAACGAATGACTTATAGGGAGGCAGAAGAGTTTTAAATTATTAACGAAGTGTGATTGGCCATTATGGAGTTTTGAACATAATGCTCTCTGACTGCAGAACAGAAAGTGACAAGCTCTTTGTGAGTTTTTCAGACCAGCCTTTAAAGAAAAAAAGAGAATATGATCAGGAAGGAAGGGAGATTGCAAACACGTTAGGGAAAAAAAAACAAAAACAAAAACTGGAACAAAGGCTTTAAAGTGTGAAAGCATGCTTGGTGAAACTCCTTAAGCCCATGGACTGGAACCAAAGATGTTACTTGGGGTGGCAGTGAATTTTGAATATGCTATAAGCACTGGAAAACCTGCTGCTTCCCTGGTGACTCAGAGGTTAAAGTGTCTGCCTCTGATGTGGGAGACCTGAGTTTGATCCCCGGGTCAGGAAGATCCTCTGGAGAAGGAAATGGCAACCCACTCCAGTAATCTTGCCTGGAGAATCCCATGGACAGAGGAGCCAGGTGGGCTATAGTCCATAGGGTCGCAAAGAGTCGGACACGACTGAGCGACTTCACTTTCAATTTTCACTGTCATGCACTGGAGAAGGAAATGGCAACCTGCTCCAGTGTTCTTGCCTGGAGAATCCCAGGGACAGGGGAGCCTGGTGGGCTGCCATCTGTGGGGTCGCACACAGTTGGACACCACTGAAGCAACTTAGCAGCAGCAGCAACTGCAGTAGTGTGAATGATAAGTATAGGGAAAGAAAGCATGGAAAAAAATGCATGGACAACAAAAGAAAAAATAAATTGTACTTCATCCAAATTAAAATCCTTGTTGCTTCAAAATACACTGACAAGAAAATGGAAACACCCACTGAATGAGAAAAAATACTTGCAAATTATACACCTGATGAGACATATTCAGAGAATAGGGGGGAAAAAAAAACCTCTTACAACTTGACAATGAAAAACACCAAGATCCAATTTGACAAATTAATAACAAATGGAATAAACTTAGTACATGCAACATTATGGATGAATCACCAGGTATTATACTGAGTTAAATAAATCTTACCTGAAAGGATATATACAGGATGATTAAATATATATGAAGTTATAGAACAGCCTAAACTTCAAAGTAGGGTTCCCTCTGGGGAAATAGAGGGGAAAGGAGGGACATGAAGGAATTTCCTGGGAGTGACAATAAGCTGATTTGAAATAGATTTGCATTACACAGATGTACGCATACCAGTTGTGGAATGGTAAAGAAAATTTATGCATTTTACTATAAATTTCCCCTCAGAAGAAAAGAACACTAAAGACTGAACTCTTGTTCAAAATATGTATGCTAAAGTGTTCAGTGATGAACTATATCTTTCACCTAGTTCTGAAAGCTACATGGTAAATTCGCACAGTGATCTATCAAAAAGTATCTTTATGCTCAATAGGTGAACAGTTGATTAGGTTTCTTCAGTTTTGAAGAAAAAAAGAAAATTGAAAAGAACTGGAAATTGCATAATGGTTTGCCAGTTGTTACAGCCTTCTCAGTTTCTGGGAAGTATACCAAAAGGCCTTCTCTAAAGTGTACCAAAGAGTATGGTTTAGTAAATATTTTCTCTTTATTTTTTTTTAAATTTTCTTTCCATTTCTTTGTTTTTCAAAACTTTGTGTTGAGGGCTGACTTTCAATAGATCGCAGTGAGGGAGCTGCTCTGCTACTCACGAAACCCCAACCCAGAAGCAGGTCCTCTATGAATGGTTTAGCACCAGGTTCCCCAGGAAGGAACGTGAGATGCGTGATGGGTAAGGGGGTGGCTGCCTTTCAGGTTTAGCAAATATTTTCTATAAAGGATCAGATAACAAATATTTTAGGCTTGTGGGCCATATGTTCTTTGTGACAACTACTGAGCCCTACCCTTGTACCACAAAAGCCGCTATAGGCAATTCATAAATGAGTGAGCATGGCTGTATTCTAACAAAATTTTATTCACAAAAACGGGTGGTAGACAAGGGTTTTTGTTCGGGTTGATGAAAAAGTTTAGGAGATGGATGGTAGTGATGTTTGTACAACACTGTGGTTGTACTTAATGTCACTGAATTGTGTACCTAAAATTGATAAAATGGTAAATTTTATTATATATTAACCACCAAAAAAAAAAAAGGGTAAGGGGGTGGCTGCCTTTCAGGTTTAGCAAATATTTTCTATAAAGGATCAGACAACAAATATTTTAGGCTTGTGGGCCATATGTTCTTTGTGACAACTACTGAGCCCTACCCTTGTACCACAAAAGCCGCTATAGGCAATTCATAAATGAGTGAGCATGGCTGTATTCTAACAAAATTTTATTCACAAAAACGGGTGGTAGACAAGGGTTTTTGTTCGGGTTGATGAAAAAGTTTAGGAGATGGATGGTAGTGATGTTTGTACAACACTGTGGTTGTACTTAATGTCACTGAATTGTGTACCTAAAATTGATAAAATGGTAAATTTTATTATATATTAACCACCAAAAAAAAAAATTTTTTTAAGCACAGTGGCAAGCCAGATTGTGCTGTATTTTGTTAAAGACTCCTGACAACGACTAATATACACATTACCTTTAGCTTAGAAGCATCTCTGCTAAATCAATTTACTCAGATCACCTTGAGACTATTACAGTATTGCTTGATTCATTGAGCTTTTATTTTGCCAAAGGATTAGGTATATTGGTAGATTAGGTATACCATCTAGACCTCAGAGCCACAAATTTAGCTCATGTAATTTATGGAAAATGTCTGTCATATTACCTAACTGACAAAGTCAGTCTTATTGTCAACTCAATTGGAAAAAAATTGTTTTGTCAGAGAAAATTTTACTTCATTTTTCAATTCAAATAAACGTGTTAATATTTAAGTCAAGAAATAACATAAAAGCTCTGAGGAATAGATTACATAACATTTTATTCGATGGTTATCAAAAGCAGTCTAGTCAAGACTGAAATGATTATTTCAAAAACCTTCCAACAAAAACAAAGAAACTAAGAAAAGAGAGATTAAAAAAAAAAACCTCCCAACAAAGAAAAGCCTAGATATTTTGATGGCTTCAATGGCGAATTCTACCAAACATTTAAAGAAGAACTAATATTTACCCTTCTCAAACCTTCCCCAAAAAACTGAAGGGAAGGAACACCTCTAGACTCATTCTATGAGTCCAGCATTAACTTAATCCCCAAAACAGATAAGGTTACTACAATAAATATCACTTATGAACACTGATAAAAAATTCCTAAACTAAATACTGGCAAACCAAATTTAGCAGTATATTACAAGGATTATACACCAAGGTAGATTTATTCCTGGAATGCAAGGTGGTTCAGCATACAGAAACCAATGTAATACACCACATTAAGAAAATAAAGGGAAAAAACACATGATCATCTCTATAGCTACAGAAAAATCATTTGACATAATTGAACACATTTTCATGATTAAAAAAATGCACACACTCAACAAACTAGGAACAGAAGGAAACTATCTCAGTATTAAATATAAAAAAGCCATGTAAGAGAAACCTACAGTGAATATCATACTCAGTGGTGAATGAATGTTTTCCTCTAAGATCAAGAGAAAGGTACAGATGCCAAACCACCTGTATTCAACATAGTACTGGAAGTTCTAGTCAGAACAATTAGTCAAGGAAAAGAAAAAGCATCCAAATTTAAAAAAGAAATGAAAAAAAAAAACTTGTATGACTAATAAATGATTTCATCAAAGTAGCAGGATGTAAAATCAACACACAAAAAATCAGTGACATTTCTATATATGAATAATGAGCAATCTAAAAAGGAAATTATAACAATTTCATTTACAATAGAACCAAAATAATAAAACACTTAGGAATTAACCAAGCAGGTAAAATAATTATAAAATGAAAACTATAAAACACTGCTGAGAGAAATTTTTAAAAAACACAAATAAATGGAAACATATCCCTTGTTCACAGATGGAAGACCTAATAATTTAAAAATATCAGCACTACCAAAAGAAATCTACAGATTCAATACAAGCTCTATTAAAATCCCAGGGATATTTTTTGAAGGAATACAAAAACCTATATAAACATAATGTTATCAATAGAATGTAAAAGAAAAAAGGAAAAAACAAAAAATGTTGAAAAAAAAAAACAAAGTTGGAGAAATCAACTTCCTCAATTCAAAACTAATCAAAGCACTATAGTACTGGCACTAAGACAGACATATAGATCAATGGAAAGAACAGAGAGCCCAGGAACAAACTTTGCACGTAAAGTCAAGTGATCTTTTGATAACGGTGCCAAGACCATTCAATGGGGAAAGGACAATTTTTTCAACAAATGGGACTGGTTAAACCAGATTAACTATATGCAAAAGAATGAAGTTGGACCCTTCAGTTCAGTCGCTCAGTCGTGTCTGACTCTTTGCAACCCCATGAATCGCAGCATGCCAGGCCTCCTTATTCATCACTGTCTCCAGGAGTTCACTCAGACTCAACGTCCATCGAGTCCGTGATGCCATGCAGCCATCTCATCCTCGGTCGTCCCCTTCTCCTCCTGCCCCCAATCCCTCCCAGCATTAGAGTCTTTTCCAATGAGTCAACTCTTCACATGAGGTGGCCACAGGACTGGAGTTTCAGCTTTAGCATCATTCCTTCCAAAGAAATCTCAGGGTTGATCTCCTTCAGAATGGACTGGTTGGATCTCTTTGCAGTTCAAGGGACTCTCAAGAGTCTTCTCCAACACCACAGTTCAAAAGCATCAATTCTTCGGCGCTCAGCCTTCTTCACATTCCAACTCTCACATCCATTTTACATGGCCACAGAAAAAACCATAGCCTTGACTATACAGATCTTAGTCAGCAAAGTAATGTCTCTGCTTTTGAATATGCTATCTAGGTTGGTCATAACTTTTCTTCCAAGGAGTAAGCGGCTTTTAATTTCATGGCTGCAGCCACCATCTGCAGTGATTTTGGAGCCCCCAAAAATAAAGTCTGACACTGTTTCCACTATTTCCCCATCTATTTCCCATGAAGTGATGGGACCGGATGCCATGATCTTCATTTTCTGAATGTTGAGCTCTAAGCCAACTTTTTCGCTCTCCTCTTTCACTTTCATCAAGAGGCTTTTTAGCTCTTCACTTTCTGCCATAAGGGTGGTGTCATCTGCATATCTGAGGATATTGATATTTTTCCTGGCAGTCTTGATTCCAGCTTGTGTTTCTTCCAGTCCAGCGCGTCTCATGATGTACTCTGCATATAAGTTAAATAAGCAGGGTGACAATATACAGCCTTGACGTACTCCTTTTCCTATTTGGAACCAGTCTGTTGTTCCATGTCCAGTTCTAACTGTTGCTTCCTGACCTGCATACAGATTTCTCAAGAGGCTGGTTAGGTGGCCTGGTACTCCTATCTCTTTCAGAATTTCCCACAGTTTATTGTGATCCACACAGTCAAAGGCTTTGGCATAGTCAATAAACAAAAATTAATTCACAATGAATCAAAAACCTCAGTATCAGAAATAAAACTATAGAGAAAACACAGGGTAAAAACTTAATGACTGGACTTGACAATGATTTCTTAGATATGACACCAAAGGCAATGATTTCTTGAATGTGACATCAGAGGCACAGGCAACAAAAGAAAAAGTAGACAAATTGGAATTGGTGAAAAATTTTAAAATTCTGCATCAAAAGAATATCAACAGAGGAAAAAGGTGACCCGTAGAGTGGAAGAAATCCCATAGACAGAGGAGCCTGGTGGGCTACAGTCCATAGCGTCACAAAGAAACAGACACAACTGACGCGACTTAGCACGCATGCATAATAAAGGATTTTATCCAGGATAAGTGGTGGACTCCTAAAACTCAACAATAAATCTAAAAATTGACAAAGGAAATGATCAGATAGTTCTCCAAGGAAAATATACAAATGGATAATAAGCACATGAAAAGATTTTCAACATCTTTATAAACATTCAGTTCAGTTTAGTCGCTCAGTCATGTCCGACTCTTTGCAACCATCCCAGCACCGCAGGCCTCCCTGTCCATCACCAACTCCTGGAGTTCACTCAAACTCATGTCCATCAAGTTGGTGATACCATCCAGCCATCTCATCCTCTGTCGTCCCCTTCTCCTCCTGCCCCCAATCCCTCCCAGCATCAGAGTCTTTTCCAATGAGTCAACTCTTCGCACAAGGTAGCCAAAGTACTGGAGTTTCAGCTTTTGCATCATTCCTTCCAATGAACACCCAGGACTGATCTCCTTTAGGATGGACTGGTTGGATCTCCTTGCAGGCCAAAGGACTCTCAAGAGTCTTTTCCAACACCACAGTTCAAAAGCATCAATTGTTCAGTGCTCAGCTTTCTTCACAGTCCAACTCTAACATCCATACATGACCACTGGAAAAACCATAGCCTTGACTAGACAGACCTTTGTTGGCAAAGTAATGTCTCTGCTTTTGAATATGCTATCTAGGTTGGTCATAACTTCCCTTCCAAGGAGTAAGCGGCTTTTAATTTCATGGCTGCAGTCATCATCTGCAGTGATTTTGGAGCCCCCCAAATAAAGTCTGACACTGTTTCCACTGTTTCCCCATCTATTTCCCATGAAGTGATGGGACCACATGCCATGATCTTTGTTTTCTGAATGTTGAGCTTTAAGCCAACTTTTTCCCTCTCCTCTTTCACTTTCATCAAGAGGCTTTTTAGTTCCTCTTCACTTTCTGCCATAAGGGTGGTGTCACCTGCATAAGTGTTAAGTGTAGTTGCTCAGTCATGTCCGACTCTTTGCGACCCCATGGACTCTAGCCCACCAAGCTCCTCTGCCCATGGGATGCTCCAGGCAAGAATACTGGAGTGGGTTGCCATTTCCTTCTCCAGGAATATCAAAAGCACGAGCTGGAATCAAGATTGCCAGGAGAAATATCAATAACCTCATCTGCGCTTGATTCCAGCTTATGCTTCTTCCAGCCCAGAGTTTCTCATGATGTACTCTGCATATAAGTTAAATAAGCAGGGTGACAATATACAGCCCTATCGTACTCCTTTTCCTATTTAGAACCCGTCTGTTGCTCCATGTCCAGTTCTAACTGTTGCTTCCTGACCTGCATATAGGTTTCTCCAGAGGCAGGTCAGGTGGTCTGGTATTCCCATCTCTTTCAACATTAGAGAAATGAAAATCAAACATATAATGATATACTACCTCATATCCATTAAGATGGTCACTATTAAAAATAATAAGTATTGACAAGGATGAGCAGAAATTGGAACCCTTGTGTACTGTCAGTGAGAATGTAAAATATTACACTCACTATGGAAAACAGTATGATGATTCCTCAAAATATTAAGAACAGAATTACCTTATGATCCAACAATACTACTTGCAGGTATACACCCACAAGAATTGAAAGCAAGGTCTTAAAGGAATATTTGTACAACCACATACACAATAGCATGATTCACTAGCCAAAAAAAAAAAAAAGGTGATACATACAATGGAATATTGTTGAGTTTTAAAAAGGAAAATGATTCTGATATAAGCTGCAACATAGATGAACTTTGAGGATATCACACTAAATGAAATACAACAGTCACAAAAAGATATGTATGACTCTACTTATATGAGGTACTTAGAGTAGTCAAACAGTAGAATGGTCATTGCTAGGGATTAAGGAGAGAGAAAATGGGGAGTTGCTGTTTAATGAGTACAGAGTTTCAATTTTATAAGATGAAAAGGGATATGGAGATAGATGGGGTAAGCACTGTGTAACATAATGAATGTAATTAATCACTGAACTGTACACTTAAAAATGGTTAAGATACCTAAGGGAAATAAGTCTGACAGAGAAAGATACCACATGATGGTCCCTTACATGTAGAGTCTAAAAAACAAAAATAAATACAGGCTTAAAGACAGAGGAGAGACTGGTAGTTGCTAGAGGTGGAGGGTGGGGGCTTGGAGAAATAGATGAAGAGGGTCAAAAGGCACACACTTTGATTTTTAAAAGAAATAAATTATAGGTATGAAATGTATAGCATTGTGACTATACTTAATAATAGTGTATTTGAAAGTTGCTAAGATTGTAGATCTTCAGTTCAGTTGCTCAGTAACGTCCAACTCTTTGCAGCCCCATGGACTGTAGAATGCCAGGCTTCCTTGTCCATTGCCAACTCCCAAAGCCTACTCAAACTCATGTCCATTGAGTCAATGATAGTAGACCTTAAAAATCAAATCAAGGAACTTCCCTGGTGGTCCAGTGGCTAAGACTTCATGTTCCCTATGTAGGGGGCCCAGGTTCAATCCCTGGTCAGGGAACTAGATCCCACATACTGCAACTACAGATCTTGCATACTGCAACTAAGAGTTTACATGTTACAAGGAAGACTGAAGGTCCTATGTGCCGCACCTAAGACCCGGTGCAGCCAAAACAAATAATAAGCAAGTATTTTCTTAAAAAGTTCTTATAATAAGAAAAAGTTTTATAACTGTGTAAATGATGAATATTAATTGTTGTGATCATTTTGCAATGCATACAAATACTGAGTCATGTTGTACACCTGAAATTAATATGTCAATTATATCTCAATTTAAAAAATAAAAAGGGTTTCTCTGATGGTCCAGTGGTTAAGAATCTGCCTTGCAATGTAGGGGACATGGGTTCAATCCTTGGTCTGGAAGATTCCATGGGCCAGGGAGCAACTAAGCTTACGTGCCACAAATACTGAATCCATGCTCTGCAACTACTGAAGCCCATAAGCCTAGAGCCCATGCTTTGCAACAAGCAAAGCCACCACAATGAGAAGCCCAAGCACCGCAACAGAGAGTAGCCCCTGTTTGCTGCCCCGAGAGAAAGCCTGCGCGCAACAATGAACACCAACCAAAAGCACCTAAGACCCGGTGCAGCCAAAACAAATAATAAGCAAGTATTTTCTTAAAAAGTTCTTATAATAAGAAAAAGTTTTATAACTGTGTAAATGATAAATATTAATTGTTGTGATCATTTTGCAATGCATACAAATACTGAGTCATGTTGTACACCTGAAATTAATATGTCAATTATATCTCAATTTAAAAAATAAAAAGGGTTTCTCTGATGGTCCAGTGGTTAAGAATCTGCCTTGCAATGTAGGGGACATGGGTTCAATCCTTGGTCTGGAAGATTCCATGGGCCAGGGAGCAACTAAGCTTACGTGCCACAAATACTGAATCCATGCTCTGCAACTACTGAAGCCCATAAGCCTAGAGCCCATGCTTTGCAACAAGCAAAGCCACCACAATGAGAAGCCCAAGCACCGCAACAGAGAGTAGCCCCTGTTTGCTGCCCCGAGAGAAAGCCTGCGCGCAACAATGAACACCAACCAAAAGAAAGAGAGCTCAGATAACCTCACTTAAAAAAAGAATGGGCTGACGCAAAAGCAACCTCGTTAAAAAATTTTAAATTGCAAAAATCGTTAACATGGCAAATTTTATCACAATTAAAAGTTTGGGAAAAAAGAGAGAACAGACCGACAGGGACTTCAAATATTGAGTTTATTACATATAAATCCATAAAACTGATAACTTTTTTCTTTTTCCCCCCTCAGCTTTATTGAGATACAATTAACATATAAATTTTATTAGTTTAAGATTCACTATGCTTATGTTTAAGAAGTAAAATGTAAGTTTGAAAGTTTCATCTAGAAATTGGAAAACTATGAGAAGTGATAGGTTTGAAAAAGGGCCAATGAGAAAATAAAATAAATGAAAGTGAAAGCTCACTGCATATGTTGAACACTAGACAGGACATAGCCAACGAATCAGTGAACTAGGGAGCCAAGTCAGAAGAAACAAGTCTTCAAGTTCAGAAAGACAAAAAAAAAATTCGAGGTATGAGGCAAGGGGAAGACAGGTAAGAAAGAAGATACAGTGTTCTAACATACATATTGTTGAGTCTCAGGATGAGAGAGAGTAGAAGCAATTGCTAAATAATGATTGAAAGTTATGTAAAAATGACAATAGATATTCATAGACTCAAGAAGCCTAACAAATCCCAAGCATGATAAATACAAAGAAATTCTCATTTATACTCATTTTAGTAAAACTGCAGAAACTCTAAAGGATGTACCTCAGACAGAGAAAAAAATGATTCCTGATTTGCAAAAAAGGAATGAAGAGCAAACAGAATAGTAAATAGTGGGTAACTCTCAATATTTACTGGGTAACTCTCTTAAAAAGAATGTGTCTCGTGTGGTTTTAAAAGATAGAATTTAAATACTTAACAAAAAAGGTAGGCAAGTTGCGAGTGGAGAAATGGTAGTAGTTTAAGAAGGAAGGTAAACATATTGATTACCATTAATATCTGACAAATTAAAGATACATGTTTAGTTTCTAGTGAACCAGTAGAGACTTGCATGTCATCCACAGTTACAGTTAGAAAATAATAAGCAATAAAAGACTAGAATTGAGTACAGGGACAAATGAAAAACAGAAAACTGCATGGCTGGGCCAGCCCCAAATTTATTAGCAATTGCATTAAACTTACCAGAAATAAATGGCTTCGCTTAAATGCAAAAATCTCAGATTAGATTTTTTTTAAACTAAAGCTTTCTGTCCTTCCCATTCCCTTCCTATCCTGAAAATAGCTTCCAAAAGCTTTGGGCTTCCCTGGTGGCTCAGAGGGTAAAGAATCTGCCTGCAATGTGGGAGATCCCGGTTTCATCCCTGAGTTGGGAAGATCCCCTGGAGTAGGAAACGGCAACCCACTCCAGAATTCTTGCCTGGAGAATTCCATGGACAGAGGAGCCTGGCGGGCTACAGTCCACGGGGTAACAAAGAGTCAGACATGACTGAGACTAACACTCGACTAACACCAGGTGGGCAACTGTCTGCGTGAGGAAGGGGACTACCGCAGCCCAGAGTGGGTTGAGTCTGGTGAG
The DNA here is from genome assembly GCA_006408675.1 of Madoqua kirkii. Taxonomy (NCBI): domain Eukaryota; kingdom Metazoa; phylum Chordata; class Mammalia; order Artiodactyla; family Bovidae; genus Madoqua; species Madoqua kirkii. Next base: position 10,230 of record SJYC01024498.1, on the reverse strand, counting down.
AAGGGCATTCACACAACGATTGAGGGCCTGTTCCTTCTTGGGGTGACAGTCCAAGAAGAATTACGAGGGCATCCACTGGGGGGACAACCCAATGTGAGGTCCCACATATGGTAAGGAGAGAGCTCAGAATGCAGAGGGGCAACCTGGCATGAGGGCACAGCCTAGGTGGAGTGAGAAGGGTTTCACATGGGAGAGCTGCTTGGCATGTTGGATCAGAGTCTCAGTTAAGCGAGGAAAGTCTCTCCAAGAAGAGAGCAGCCTCGCATGAGGTGTCAGAGCCAGAGGTATTTTTTCAGTCCATCAGGGGCTGTCCATAATATGACAGTCAAACATGGACTAAAATTAAGTAATCTCACTTAAAGAGAGGAAAGAGGAGATTCTAAATTTCAGGAAAGAACTAGATATTAATACTATCAAACAAAAAAGAGCATGTGTGTGTCAGTCGCTCAGTCGTGTCTGACTCTTTGGGATCCCATGGGCTGTAGCCCGCCAGGCTCCTCTGTCCATAGGATTCTCTAGGCAAAAATAATGTAGTGAGTTGCCATTCCCTTTCCCAGGGGATCTTCTCAATCCAGGTGGATTTTTTTTTTTTTACCATCTTTTTTGCTACCCACGAGGGAAGCAAAAAAGAGCATAACAGATTTGAAAAGAAGCAAGTAGGAATACTAAAGTCAAAAAACACAATAAATGTAATTATAAGTTGATGCATACTTTTACTTTTGGGGGTTTTTTTTTGGCTGCATGCCAACCAGGCGTCAAACCTGTGCCCCCTACATTGGGAGCGTGGAGTCTTAACTGCCAGGAAGACCCCCAGTGGGTAGTTTTAATAGCAAACTAGACACAGCTAGGTAAACTGGAAAATCAAAAGACATATCCAGAAAGAAGCATGAGAAATAAAAAAAAAATACAAAGAATATAGGGTATGTGATGAAATATCAACAAGAAGGGAAATTCGTAAAGGACATACAGGTCTTCTTTGCACTATTCTTTAAATTTCTCTGTTAGGGAAATTATTTCAAAAAATTTAAAAATATACTTAGATATACTTCACACTATAGTCCAAGCTTTATGACGTTTTTGATGTAACAATAAGGATAATATCTTTATAAAGTTAAAACCAGGTTTAATAATTTGTTAAGGTGCTGACCAGAGTTATAACTCCAAGGTCACTACCAGTCTCATTCTCTAATAAACACACAGAGGACAGTGACATTGAAACGTAAAACATACACTCCACTATATCAGAAAGACAGTGGTGACGTCACTTCTAGACGCCCAGTGAGTCTTAGTCGGAAGAAACTGGGGAGGAGTCACTGCTCAGTAGGCCTCCTGGACCCAAAGGAACTAAAGTATTGACAAGGCAGGCTAAAGACCAGGGACTTGGAGAAGGTTCCTTCATTGAAGAACTTTAGAATGTAGTTTGGGTTAAAATGGAATTCAATAAACAACAATTTAAAATTTTTTCACTGGAATGTGATATACTCACAAAAACGCACGTAAATCATAAGCGTAGGGTTCACCAGATTATGCCAAAGTAAACTCATTGTAAAACCATCACTCACCTCATGACCTGGAGGCAACCAGAATGTCCTCTCCAGCCTTCAATCCTTACTGCTTCCCAGTCCTAGAGATTTTCTGTCCTCCTCATGACTTCCTGTGCCAGGAAATCTTCTACCAGTTCTAATACTTTAAACTGCCATAGGGTTTCAGCATTGAGTTTTACTTTTAAGGCTCAATTTCCTTTTGTTTTTTTGCATATACAGAACTCATACCCAAGGTAGAAATTCTGAGCATTCACTAAGTTTTGTAAAACTTAGAACAAATGGCATAGTTCAGTTCTGGAAAAGTCATTTGACAAGGGTGAATGTCACAGCTCAACTTGAAAAGTTCTTTCCCTTGGTCAGTGGCTCTGGAAAGAAACAACTCCAGTAGCCAATCCATACTGATTCCATAAAGTTATTAGACATCTATGATGGGCCACAATAATACACTAAGGTCTTAGAGGCACAAGGAAAATTACTCTGTTCTCATGTGACAACATCAGCTAAATGAAGTTAAAATGAGCCACTGCCTACTTAAACACGTTAAACCTAACTACTGGTTTCAAACTCAGTCTGAGTAATCAAGTATTACTTTCAGAAAGTGACTAATAGCCACTACCACTAGAATTAATATAGTAAAGATGAAAAGGGCAAAATTGGACAATTGGTCAGAGCAGAAGGGTGCTCCCTTCTAGGCATCCCTGTTAGTTCTCTGCTTATCCTTAGCAAAGGTTAAGACCAAGCCCTATAAACTTTTGAGCAAATAAAGCCAAGAGTGAGAAAAAGAATCCTATCTGGGAAACCTCCAAGACAGCGAAAAAACCATATGATGTTTCAAGGTCAACTGTTAGCCAGAAAGATTCGTAACAGTCTTCAGCAACAGTAAGACAATGTCTTGTATAAATCTATTTGAAGATCCTACGAAGGCTCTTTAGGTACACATACTCTGCTTGAAGTCTCATTCTGTAGCTATGCAGCCATATTCACAGACTAACTAATTCCCATCAATGAAGAAGTACCATCTGTAAAACTCTGGCTTCCTAGATCTACCAGGCAGTTAAATACATCCTTGGCAACTATTCTGAGGAAGCTGAAATTCTAAGCACCATAACTTTTAAAAAATCTGGTAGAGTCTTAGATGAAAGATAAGCTCTAAAAACAAATGCATTCCTGCTTTGTGAGAATTTGACAAAAGTACTACAGTGAGTCCTATGGGGAAAGGAATAGAGCTTCCCAGGTGGCTCAGTGGTAAAGAATCCACCTGCCAATGCAGGGAGATGAGGGTTTGATCTCTGGGTCGGGAAGATCCCTTGGAATAGGAAATGGCAACCCACTCCAGTATTCTTGCCTGAAAAATCCCATGGACAGAGGAATCTGCCAGGCTATACAATCCACAGGTAGAGTCACAAAGAGTAAGACATGACTAGGCCACAGAGCACAAGCGTGGTGGGGAAAGGAACAGTGAACCCTGCTGCCCTCTAGTGTGAATATAAGAACTGCACGTCCCGCGGCTGCTGCTACTGTTAAGTCGCTTCAGTCGCATCCCCATAGGTGGAAGTCCACGAGGCTCCCCCGTCCCTGGGATTCTCCAGGCAAGAATACTGGAGTGGGTTGCCATTCCCTTCTCCGACATGTCTTGCTCAAAAGATCCAAAGGACAGGCCTGACACCAAAAAGGCAGGAAAGTTTGAATCTTTTACAGTCATAGTGATTATTGCTATGTTTTGGTGTGTTATGTTTATTTTTCTGTTTACCATGCTTTTTCTTTACTTATATTCTGCCTTCTGTTCAATTCATAGTTTTATTTTTCTTTGACTGTCTTGGAGAACTATATTTCTATTTCTTTAATAGTTATATTTACATTTCCTTTATACTCTAAATAAAAATTTCTAACAAAATCCTATTCACCATCTTACCTTCCTCCTAAGTAAGACCTTACTTTTCCTTCTGAATCAGGGGTAGTCATTATTACTCTAATGTTTTGGTGTGTTATGTTTATTTTTCTGTTTACCATGCTTTTTCTTTACTTATATTCTGCCTTCTGTTCAATTCATAGTTTTATTTTTCTTTGACTGTCTTGGAGAACTATATTTCTATTTCTTTAATAGTTATATTTACATTTCCTTTATACTCTAAATAAAAATTTCTAACAAAATCCTATTCACCATCTTACCTTCCTCCTAAGTAAGACCTTACTTTTCCTTCTGAATCAGGGGTAGTCATTATTACTCTAAATGTTGGTGTATCTGCTCTGCTATTGCTAAGTCATTTCAGTCATGTCCTATTCTGTATGACCCCATAGATGGCAGCCCACCAGGCTCTGCCATCCCTGGGATTCTCCAGGCAAGAACACTGGAGTGGGTTGCCATTTCCTTCTCCAATGCAGGAAAGTGAAAAGACGTGCTTACTCAATAACTGTATTTTTAATTTCTAGGATGTCTAACTGGTTCTTTAAACATTTGCCATTTCATTTCTGATCACTTTTTTCATAATTTCTTCTTTCAGTAAAAGTATCTTTCCTTTATGTCTCTGAGTATTCCAAACATACTTAAAGGTTTTCAGTTCACTCCATTATTTTCACGTCAATTACAATGAATTCATCTCTTGATTCTGATTTTGTAGGTTATTTTTCTGTTGGCTAAGTTTTCTTATATGCTTTAACATTAGTAATTTGAGACAATGTTTGCACCGTGAAATTTGGGAGCCAGGAGATCCAGTCACCAAGTGAGAGGGTAGCTGGGTTTAGGTCTGGATTCAGTGCTGTGTCTGCTTCCTAAGTATTCAACTTCACATAAACTATGTCTTCATGCACAGATGGGATGAAGTTTTTTCCATTAAGTTTAGGTAGCCCTACCTAAATTCCTAATTGCAAGCTGCAATCTGGGCTCCACACAGCCACATTCCCTCAATTGGTTACTTTCTAAGTTACAAACTCCACACTGCCTCTATTTCTGAATTCATAGCCTGGCAAGATTACAGCAGTTTGTTCTTGGTCAACAAAACTGCTTATCTTGTTTTTGAATATGGATATGTTATTTCAACCTTTTCTCGTTAATTTTACCATGTGTTTGGAGCAGAGGGAATAGCATCGAAGTGTGTACTATCTTGACAAGAAGTCAGTTTCATTCACTTTTTAAGAAAATGTTGGTCCTTAGGCAGTGCCATGGTTAATCGTGATGGCTAAAAAGTATCTTGGCAGCTGTACATTCTCTTTCCAGTTTTATAAAAAAATATTTTATAAGGTTGGGGATAACTGACTTGTACAATTTGGCCAGTGACGTTAACTAGAGCTTCTGTTTGAAATAACTCATTTTGTGTTTACTGCATACCAAAACACGTGATACTTCATTACCTAAATGCCCCTATTTCTACACTTTGAGGCTCAAAAAATTAACCCATGGAAAGTCAATAAATCAATAAACAAATTATAATCATGCTTTGATGCTGCAGTGGTACCAAACTTAAAATATTGGTACGAAGGAGAGGGATAAGATTAAAATTTACCCCAAAGAACTTTCAGTTAACAATGATAAAAATGATATTAAGGATTTACTAGCTTTCTAAAGTATGATACTGGTTTTGTTATTATGCTGAATAAAATGAGTCTTCTAAAGATGCACCCTGGAATTGTTACAGATGAAATGGTATCTGATTAAAAGAATCTATAGAGTGGTAGACACTGGCTGATTTGGATTTAAAGATGAAACAGTTTTGGCCTTGAGTTGATAATTGTTAAAACTAGGTGGGAAAGATGGGGACCATGGGTGTTCATTGTACTGTCAGGATCTGGGCACGTGCAGGTCTGGAATTTTAACCTGCTGCTGCTGCTGCTAAGTCACTTCAGTCATGTCCAACTCTGTGCGACCCTATAGACGGCAGCCCACCAGGCTCCCCCGTCCCTGGGATTCTACAGGCAAGAACCCTGGAGTGGGGTGCCATTTCCTTCTCCAATGCATGAAAGTGAAAAGTGAAAGTGAAGGGCGCTCAATCATGTCCAACTCTTAGCAACCCCACGGACTACAGCGTACCAGGCTCCTCCATCCATGGGATTTTCCAGGCAAGAGTACTGGAGTGGGTTGCCATTGCCTTCTCCAAAACCAATTCTAACAATACCTTAATCTCGGCCCTATAGACTCCAAAACTACAAGAAAACAAATTTCTGTTGTTTAAATCACCTGGTCTTTGATATTTTGTTCTGACAGTCCAAGAAGACTATTGCAGATGTGTTCTACTTTATTTAATTTCTGATAAGAGATGTAGGGATTTTTTTAAATGTAAGGTAGTAATGACTTTATCACACATATATAATTATGCTTAGATACACTCTTAGAACTGAAATGTGTCAAAGGGCACACATATTTTAAATCTGATTCAGCCAACCACCCTTTTTAAAAAAGTACTATTTACTGTCCCCTCAATACAAATGCTTGTTTCCCTAAACTGGAACCAGTTTGCCACATGACAACGCTCCCTCATTCAACAACACTTATTCAGTATCTGTTTCTGAATAGTACCAAGCACTGTGCAATGTGTTTAAGATATAGTCCTGAATAAAGGATTAAGTCCTTGACCTCAAGGATCTGTATTCTAGGTGGAAACAGGAGCTAAGGATACACATATAAATACACAAGATGGCCTGGGAAAGCTGTCTCTGAGAACATCTAAGCAGAGACCCAGATGGAAAGAGGAAACAGATCTTACCAATCTTGAAGGAAGAATGGCAAGAGCATTTCATGGTTTTAATTGTCTTTTAAAAATAAGCAAAGTTGGGAGTTCCCCGGTGGGCTAGTGGTCAGGATTTGGTGCTTTCACAGCCATTTCCCTGGCCCAGGTTCAATCTCTAGCAGGGAAACTGAGATCCCTGCAGCCCCTTAAGTTTGTGAGGCATGGCCCAAAACAAAGACGAAAACAAGCTGCAGTTCTATTCCTCACATACACCCAAAACAATAGAAAAAAACAGGTGTCCCAGTACTTGTGCGCCAACGTTTACAGCAGCACTGTTCTCAACAGGGCCACTATACAGGGAAGAATAAACAGCCCAAAGCAAGGCTGCGAAGGATAATAGGAAACTGTCAGAAGAAGTGGAGACATTTCTAGACAGAGGAGTTAGCAAAGAATGAAATCTAGGGACTGGACAGTGATAAGGAAAAAAACGCAGTGATAAGGGCATAAGACTAGGCAGTGACTAGGACATAAGTGAAATACGGGTAGGAGGAGGGAAAAGACAGACACTAACGGGCACTTACCTTTATATAAAATGGGTCATTTTATCAGCCTCCCCAGATACAGCCACTCATTAAGAATAGTCCCACGGCTCAAGAACAGGAAAAAACCTTCAGGGAAAAAACTAGAAACATAAAATGTGCAATAAGGAAAAGTGCTTAGAACATTCCACTTGTACCTCTTGCAGGGCTTCCTCTAGCTATTAAGACTTACGTGCCTGATTTTCTCATCCTCTCTTCAGACTAGAATTTCCTCTGGAGCAGGCACCACACTGTGTCTTTGTGATTTAACATTCTCAACAGCACTTCAAGCACAATCTGAATGAGGCTGAATCTATCACTTCCAGCTTAATCATATTAACATAATCCCTCTAGGCTTCCCTGGTGGCTCAGAGGTTAAAGCATCTGCCTGCAATGCAGGAGACCTGGGTTTGATCCCTGGGTCAGGAAGATCCCCAGGAGAAGGAAATGGCAACCCACTCCAGTATTCTTGCCTGGAGAATCCCATGGACAGGGGAGCCTGGTGGGTGACAGTCCGCGGGGTCGCAGAGTCGGACACGACTGAGCGACTTCACCTCACTTTTAGTCACCTAGGTACAACCTCAAAGTCATCCCTCCACACTCCTTTGGCCAGAGACCAGTCTGGTGCTCTACAATCACCCTCTCATCTTTGTCTTTTTCACTGCTGAGCACAGTTTAGTCCCTCATTACACTCATCTAATTAGTATCCTAGCTAATATTTTCCCAGCTGGCTCTAGCCTCACACTTCCATAATAATGTCCCTAAAATAGAGCAGTTATTCTACTCTACTTAGAACTGTAAAAATGTCTTACAAAAAAATAAAGTAAAAATCCTAGTGTAGGAGAATGGATACATGTATGTGTGTGACTGAGGCCTTTTACTGTTCACCTGAAGCTATCACAACATTGTTAACTGGCTATACTCCAATGCAAAATTTTAAAAAGTTTAAAAAATCCTAGTGTAGCGTTCCTAACTCTACTCTTTCTGCTCTGTTTCCTCTGAAGAACATTCACATATCCAGCCCTCTGGTCACACTAAACTACTGAATATTTAAGGATTTGCCCTGTGTTCTGCCTGCATACCTTTGCTCACAGGTTCTCTCTAATCTTGGAATACTTTATACTTCCTCCCCAGCATTTATAACTTTCTCTTTGCTTGACGCAGATTTTCAACTTCTCTACTAGGACCTAAGCCCCTTGGGAGCAGGATCTTTGTATCCTCTACACCTGCTTATCAACTGCTTTCTATCAATATTCATGCACAGATCATCCTCACACGTCATAGCACCACGCCCTGCTCAAAACAGGTAACAATTATTTAAAAGAACGATGTTCCATGCTCACCTCCCTCACCCTTCTGTCCAACGCAGAGAGAAAGTAAATAATAATAAATACTGGTTGAATTTAAGTGTTTGGACAAAAATAACGGGATATGGCCACATCTTAAAAGTACATTTTAGGTCCTTCCAGCTAAAATGGTGACCCAGCTTCAGAGCTATCCCCTACCGAGATCTCTCCTTTTGAAGCTGGAATTCACTGAACTCACACAGGAGGAGCCTCACTTCAAGGACAGAACAGAGCTTAAGGCCCTTTCTCACTTCTGAGCCGTGAGGGCGGAGAGGGAGGGGGCGTGACCTTCACAGCCGCCCTGCAGCACTCCGAGCTGCAAGGGCCCCCTGGTCCATTCCCTAACGGAGTAGTTTCCGACGCGCCATCACGTAGATTTCACCCTCGTAACAATCTCGTGAGGCAGAAATTTTCATCATCTCCCCGAAGAAACCAGATCTGAGGCGGGGTGGGGAGAGGGAGATGGAGAAGCTAGAAGAGGCGTGGCAACGAGCCGCGAAGAAGGCGGGTGGGAGCCCGGGACTCGGGCGGGATGGATTTCGTTCCCGGCTCAGCCCTGATTCGAGCCCCGTGAGCTCACTGGCAGCGGGGGGCGCGGGGCGGGGGCGCAGACTTCCCGAAGGCCCTCCCGCTCTCACAGCCCGGAGGCGAAACCTCTGTGCGAGCCGAGCTGCTCACCCCCGCCCCCTCGGAGCCCCCAGAGGCCCCCGCGCGCCTGCCCCCTTCGCTTTACCCTGACGGAAGTCCCGCCTCACCCGGCCGCCATTGGGCCCGACTTCGGGGGTGGGGGTGGGGGTGGGTCTGGCCGCGGGTTGGCCGCCCGGGGGCGTGAGCCCTGGGAGGCCACTGCGAGCCCCAGGCTAGGGGGATCTTGCTCTAGAGCCGCGAAGACGCGGGGGTCGAGCGCGGAAGGCGGGGTTGCTGGGGGCGGGGGCGGCACGGGGCGCCGAACGCCGGCAGCCGGCGGGACTTCCGCTACGGGACCCGGAAAGGGCCGCGCCGCCGCTGGTGGGAGTTGTAGTCCGGCCGTGGTTGGGGGGGCCCGCGGCTCATGCGCGGTGCATCGAGGCTTGTTTCACATCTGTAACAACAGGTGAATTGGGCTTTTAATTCTTCCCTTTCGTGCCCCCATCCCCGAGGAGCTTCCCGCGGCCGAGGGTGGTCAGCGCGAGCAATGGGTCCGGGTCCGACCGCCGGCTTGGCTGAGAGTGGGGCGGAGAAGCGGGCGGGCCCGAGGAGCAGGCCGGGCATCCTAGGCCTGCCCGGGGAGCCGGCCGGGCCGAGCCTCGAGCAGCCAGGCCTCGGCCTGCCGTTGCCATGGAGCCGGGGCGGGGGCGGGGGCCAGACCGGTCCGCCGGGGCGGGCCTCGTAGCCAGGGGCACCGCGGGGGCCGCGGGAGAAGCCGCTCGATTGGCGCAACGACGCCTCCGCCTCAGGGGATGCTCTGTTTCCCCGAGGCAGGGCCTGGAGGAAACCCCCGAAGTGCCCTGGGACCTTTGTCTGCCCCCGTGCCGCCTGGACCGTTCGTCCAAAACGAGGCCTGGTGCATTCGGGCCCCCCTGGTTTGCCCTCTTTTGCACCGACCTTGTCACTTGGGGAGGCCAAGGGGTGAGATGTTCTTTGTTTGCTAGTGGCGACTTGCCCCATTTCGCAGGGGAAGACCTAATGCATGTTGGGTCCTTTGTTTGCAGTGATCTGGAGTCCCAGGAGTCCTCAGAACCCCTGAGCCAGGAGTATGGCGTTAGCATGCTGTCTGGCTAGTCCTCGTGTAGCAACACTGTTCACCTTAATTATGATTTTGCAAGGCGGAGTTTGTCCACTTTGCAATCCCCATCCACACGGGCTTGTCATACACTGTAGCAAGTGGACTGCAAATGGCCAGTTGCAGATTCTCAACCTGTTTTTGGTTGCAACTGAACTGGTCAGAACGAAATGAGACATTGATGGTTTTCCCTTGCAGTTTCTTTGAAGGCGATAATTCCACTGCATTGTGGGTCTTGACTACATCTTATAATTTACACTTAAGTCTTAGAGTTTCCAGGAGGGAAAGGCCCCCCGCCCCGGCTCCGCCCTCCCCCACCCCCTCCCCGCCCCCCACCGC